>KE560819.1:0-14975 GCA_000442015.1 Rozella allomycis CSF55 | reverse complement strand
ATAGCTTGAAACATCTTCAAATTTTATAAATGTCCGTACCAATAATTTCCGATATCCATCTCAATCAGATCAGCCGGAAACATAAAGATGATATCTGACAAACTTTCTAAAAGCGCCAGTGAATTATTTCAAATTACGCCGCCAAAACCTTTAACTTTGGAATTCAAGATGATTGTGAACGGCACGGAGAGTACCTTGCAGAGTGTTGAAAGCATCCAAGTAATGCAAGAAGACGATAAGAATTATTGCAATCCCATGAAACAAAGAAACGTGGAACTTTGTGAAGACAACATAAACAACGATATCTCTCATGATTTCATTGCGGATGACATTGATACGGAGCAACAGTTTTCTGCGTATATGCGCCCATACCTATCGAATCCAACGACTGAATTGGATGTGAGCGACAACCAAACCATTAAATTTATGCGCTCGCAATCGTTTAACCATTCTGAAGCGCGGCAAGAGTCGATTGAAATAAGTTTCTATTTTGAGCGTGTTGGATTCTGCACAGTTTATGGGCCGCCTGAAATGACTGTTGGAGAGTTTATTGATACTGTGATTATTGAGAAAGCGGGTGAGGGGCTGGCGGCAGGATGTGAGAGGTTTAGAGTTTATGTGTATGATTGTGATTGTGATGAGAGGGGGTGTGGATATGCGATGACTTTTGGGGACATTGTTGGGAGGGATGGGAAGGGGTTTAGGCTGCTGGTTGAGGATGTTGAGAATTCGTGTAGGTTTAGGATAAGAGTTGAGGAGAGTGGGGAGATGGTGGATATGAGGTTTAGTGTGTTTACTAGTGCGTTGAAAGCTATTGAAATGATATATAGCAAGACTTTGGAGGGTAATGAAAGAGGAGGAAGAATTAGCGAACAAGGGGAGAAGAGTAGTGAAAGTAGTAGTGAAATGCTAAACTATTCTCTTTATAGAATAAATAAATTTAATGAGCTTGAAGAAATAATGATGGGAGAAACTCCATTTAATCCATGGAATGTTAAAGAAATCTTTGTGTACAAGAAGAGGCAGAATAAGAATGAAGAAGAGAGAGAATCAGTGTATGTAAAGTTAATATTTATGAAGAAATTATTTAATATATCAATAACAGAAAGAACTTGTTGTTTGGAGATTATTCGAACTATTTTAGACAGAGAAGGGAAGAGGGATGAAGAAGAACATTTTAAATTAAATTTGATATTAAATCAAGGTAAAGAAAGATTTTATTTAATTTAAAGAATTTATTTGTTTAGAAAAGAATGAAATTCCATTGCAGAGAATAGATTTGATGAAGAGTGATAAAATATATGAATTTCTTCTTGAAGATGAAAGAATTCCACGAGAAGAGCAAATTGTGAATGAAAATAATTTAATGAATAAAATGACAAAGAGAACTCTTAAAATTGCTGATTTCTTTGGAGTTGAAAAGAATGAAGATGAAGTTGATCAAATAAGAAATGTTATTAAGAATTTGAATGTGAAAGAGAGTGACAATTTAACATCTAGTTTAACTTTAATTAGTTTGAATAACGCTGATTTGAGTTTGAGTGAGAATTGTACCCCTGAAGAGAATTCTAAAAATAGAACAGGAAAATTAGTAAATTTCTTTGGAGTGAAAGATGAAAATGAAGTTGACAAAATAAGAAGAGAAATTGAAAAGAAATCAAACAAAGTAAAAAAAGATTAATTAAAAAATAAATTTAGATTAAATTGGAATCTGGTAAATTGATTGTTAGAATAAACTTTGTTGATCATTCATATAAAAAGATGATAATTTCAACAACAGAAAGATCAAAAGAAATTGTAGATAAAATTTGTTTAAATAAAAACATTAATGATTCAGAAAATTATAAAATATTTGAAGTGAATAATGGACATGAAAAAGAATTAAAAGATGATGAAATTTTGTATGAAAGAATGTTGAAATGGAGAGATAAACAATTATTTCTATTTAAAAGAATTGAACAATCAAATGATAAAGAGAATGATGGTGTTGCTTTCAATTCAACTGTTAATAAACTAGCTGGATTCTTTGGAACTGAAATTGATTTAATGTTAAAAGCTTTAAATAAAATTTCAAATCCAAGTTTTACTGAAAAAATCGTCAAAATTGATCTCGTCATTAAAGAAGGTTGGTTGTTATCTTTATCTCTTAACAATTGGGTTAATTATTGGTGTTTTATTGAGAATTGTTATTTCAACATGAAGAGTTCAAAAGAACAATTAAAGTTTCCATTATCTCAAATAAAAATATTTTGTGATGAAAGAAATAAATCTCTTCATTCATTCACTCTGATTTACAACAATAATCTCAAAATACATCTGAAAGCATCCAATAAACAAGAATGCGCAGATTGGATTGAATCACTATCCCTTGCGTGCACATCAAATTCAACATCAAATTCAATGTCTTTTAAATCAAATTCAACTGCCAACGCTTCTGTTATTTCTATTAGCGATTTTGAAATAATCAAAGTTCTTGGCCAGGGTCAATATGGCAAAGTTTATTTATCAAACAAGAAATCAACTGACCAACTATTCGCTATAAAAGTTTTAAAAAAGAAATACGCACCAGAAACAAGCGTAAATGAAAACAAATTGCTAAGAGGCATCATGCATCCCTTTCTTGTTAGTCTGCATTATGCATTTCAAACTAGAGACAAATTGTACTTAGTAATGGAATATGTCAACGGTGGTGAATTGTTTTTTCATTTACAACGTTTCGGTAAATTTTCTTTTGAAAGAGCTCAATTTTATGCTGCTGAAATGCTACTGGCTCTTGAATGTCTTCATGGCAAAGGTTATGTTTACAGGTAACGAATTGTTCTTCATATTGTAAGGTAGAAATATCATCTTGTTCCAACAAGGGATCTCAAACTAGAAAACATTCTACTAGATAAAGACGGCCACATTCGGATAACAGATTTCGGGCTCTGCAAACGATACGACGAAACAACAAAATCATTCTCAGGCACCCTCGAATATTTCGCACCAGAAGTAATCCTGTTTGAAACACAGGGATTCGCAGCAGACTGGTGGGCATTCGGCATAATCATCTTTGAAATGACATGCGGGTTTCATCCCTTTTATTCCCCCAACAGGCACAAACTATACGAAAAGATTTTAAGAGAACCCATACACTATCCGAATCATTTAAACACCCAAACGAAATCTATCATTGAACAGTTTCTTGTTAGAGAACCACAATACAGGCTGGGATGTGGGAGTGATGCCAGCTGTGCTATTAGAAGGCATGATTTCTTTCATGGAGTGGATTTCAACATGGTGTTTAAAAAGTTGGTCAGGCCGCCGTTTGTGCCAGATTTGAGAAACGATATCGATACTAGGTAAGTTGTTATGTGTGTTTCATATAGGTAAAATATGTTTAAATGGGAAATAGGTATTTTGATCAAGAGTTTACAGACCAAGCGCCGGTTATCACTGAATCTGTCATGTCGAGCAACGATGAACTACATTTTGAAGACTTTTCGTTCAGAAAGGACATTGATTTATTGAATTGAACAGACCAATAAATTATATTTCTAATTTTTATGTTAATCTCAATTTAATACATAAGCAAACTCAATTCGATGCATAAACAAACAAATCATGAATATTTCACAATGGCTATACACTATACCGCTACCAAACAACCAATATTTATATCTAATTGATCTCTACAAATGCCTTAAACCACACACTAACCTCTTCATACCCGGTTTCTCACTCGACAAGTGGTTTTCATGGCTCTCACCCACTGACATCACTTCTTCATATACACTCGCCCTGATCGATTTAGAATCCAATCTAATTGATACTATAAATATTCAGGACACTTGTCAATCAAAGAAACGCGCATTTTACGAAAATGATGAAATTGGGTTTTACCAGTATTTGAAGCAAATAGTTACACAATTGGCAATTGAAAATACAGGGGATGGAATTGAATGGGACCTTATGCAGAGGGAATTGGATGCACAGATATATTATATGGGCATGAGTATTGATTTGGATTGCATATCTAGTCACTTTAGGTTCTTGCGGGCATTACATAAAGTTTCTGATTTGGGGCTGCGTTTTGCAAAGCTAAATATAGTTGCCACCCAATTGAGNTATTATATGTGTATGAGTATTGATTTGGATTGCATACCTTGTAACGTCAAGTTGTTGCGCGCATTATATAAAGTTTCTGATTTGTGGTCACATTTTGCAAAGCTAAATATAGTCGCCACCCAATTGAAGAAAATTGATGTCAATCTGTTTAACGATCTATTCACTCTAAAAAATAAGAGTATGGTGTCAGTTCTACTAAATGCGCCTAGTGTAAAAGAACTGAAATCAACTCCACAACATATTATACATGAACTGTGCATACTTCATAAAGTGAAAAGGCTGTTCAAAGAATGAAAATCCATTGATTTATTGGTAACGGTTATGCAGATCGGTTAATGAAGAATACGACAATGAAGAAATAGTGGTCTTTCTCTTGAACCTGGAAACAACAGGGGTAGCCATATTGTCTTTGGATGCGTTTCCCTCCATCTCATGTTCCTCCATTTCAATCTGGCCGATAGATTTGTTAATGTTCAGCTGATCAATCATTATACAGCGAAGATTGTAAAGGATTTCATCCAGAGTAGTCTCAACCCTGCAGTGGTTTTGAATAATCGAAAGTTCTATTCCACAACATATTATTTCATACTTGGCCAAGTAGCCAATTCCCCCTTGCGCACATAGTCCAATATTCTTTCTTTGGTGGGGTTGGAAAACAAGCGGAAGAGGTCCACTATGGACATTAGAGGGACAATTGTAATGTCGCCCATGTATCGTTGACTCAAAATAGACCGGACTCTGTGCATTATTGATGGGAATATTCCTAGATCAATTAGCTGAGAACACCTATATTGTATTTCTGAATTGCACAAGAAAAGTAGTCGGTCAATAAAGAAAGACTTCCAACTGCTTTTGAGTTCATTAGGTATGAACAGATAAACATGGGGATTGGTTTGAGATACTATGAAATGGTTAACATTAAATACTTCGCTCAACTTTCTCATCGGTAAATCACTATCATAATTTCTGAAATTTCATACTTTTCAAACGAACCATCAATCCATGTGTCCCCTATATTTTTCACTATTATGTATTACCACTTGGATTCCATGAAACAAAAGCACCATTTTTATCCTTTGCTATTAAAGGAGAAGCCTTGAAAAAGTTTGGAATAGAGCAAGATGTGACAACAGCACTCCATACAACTACATTAGGTGCAGTCAGATAGTTTAAGAGCCTTGGCATCTCAAATATAGTCGAAGAAGAAACAGTGATATTTAAGATTCGCCTGGTTCGATTATAAGCTTCAAGAAAGGTCATATCTCCCAAGTTCAATCTCATGCAAGTTCTCAAAGATTCCACATCGAATAGGACGCCTATTTAATATTCAAACGTGTAATACTGCTTTTAATAAATCTTTCAACTTTTTTAAGAATATGAGCAATAAAGCAGGCGTCGTCTGGTAAGCTTGGTTCACTGAAAGCATCAAAGTTGAAATTTTCAAGTGTATCCAATAAAGTATCAAGCTCTTTATCAGTGCGTGTTGATATTATTGCGGCCACAATTGATCCAGATGAAGAACCTGAAATAATTCTGGGCAGCAATTTTTGTTCATGAAGACTTTTAATAACCCCCACATGTTTCATTCCTAGCGTCCCTCCACCAGAAAGAAGTAAAGCAGTATTGCCAAATGCTCTTCGTAACGCTTTAAAAAAGTCAATTCTTAATGTAATGTCCCTGTAAACACCTCGGTCATATTCCGATAGAATTTTTAGATGCGTTATGACTTCATTAATGTACTCGTCAATTATATGTTTGGTGCCAACGTTTGTAAATGAAAAGAGTTTAGGATTCGCAATATCTCCAATATTCCTGGACAAATCTAAATCTTAATAGGCTACGATAATTACTTGTCTTTATCAGAAACAACATAGCGGGTATATCGTTTGATGATCTCGCTACCCTCATTTGATCCAATCTGCTGGCAATCATGTCAACATCAAAATCATTGCTTGAGGGGTCCCTTTTCCAGACATCATTACCTTCCAACCTATTCAGGCAATTCAAATTTAATACATGTCCAATTCCATAGCAGCTTGTTTCCATTGTTCGTATGTTTCTGCAGTCGCTAGAATATTATAGCAATGTCTTCTTCTTATCATTGGATGCACAGTCAATTCATATATTTTCTTTTTTGAACATTTAATTACATTACGCTAATCCAAAAAACAGATACTTCATATGAAACGGCATAAAGCGTTGAAACTACTCCGACTCCTAGGCCAAAAAGTCCCATGTGAATCTTTATGATATTTTCGAAATGGAATCTGTGAATGAAATATCAAAGTTTTTGGACTCTTTTGATAATAGAATGAAAACTATAAACAATCTATTACAAGGTGCGATTTAAAAGTATGCGTAACCACCAGGGACATTGGAAAAGGGGACCTTAACTGTAAAACCCAAATGTAAGCGCATATTAAAGAACTTATAAGATCAAAGAGAAAACCACGAGTTATTGTCAGTTATTGCTGAATATGAGAAATTGAGCAAGGACATGCTTTCGAATTTCTTCGAGATCCATGTAAGTATTTTTTACTTGGGTTAGAGGATCATATTAGAGATATTAAAAAGAAGCATTCCAATGAAATTGTAGATTTGCAAAAGTCATTCGATCAGAAATATATGGAACTGGCAAATGAAAATAGGGAATTGAAGGTGGCATTAAATGAAATGATGGACGGTTACAGCAAAGTTTTAGAACTAATAAAGGATCATCCCAATGAATAATTTGCAAACCTTTTGGTATATATGACTACATTATGTTCGTCGGGGTAGATTGTTCCTTGAGCTCTTATGGATCTGGAATAAAAGTTTAAAATATAAATTATTAAGTGATTAATATGAATATCTTGTTTGCTCAAATTCAGTTTTTACAAGACAACAGGCGGAAAGCGGGAACATGTATTATCTATAGTATGATTAGTATCATCGCCTGGTATTGGAATCTCTTAGTAATATTCAACTTTTAACCTTAATTGTAATATGCACGTTGTGATTTTGATTCGAATGTCGAATTTATTTTAGGAATTTCATAATTCCATGATGTTTCGTTTCTACAATCGGCTGATACAGAGGTATTATTATACGACTCAGATTGTTACTGGAGGCACTTTATGGTGTCTCGGCGATATTATTTCACAGAAAGGAATCAGCTATTCCAGAAATGAAGGAGAGAAAGCACTGGACAAGGAAAGAATGCTACGGATGACTGGTTTCGGGCTCTTTGTAGCTTCACCCATGTACGCATTTTGGTATCAAAGACTTGAAGTCATTGTTCGCTCTCTTTTCGATCCCAGGAAAGGATCAAAATTCAACATGTATTTAAGGAAACTATTTCAGACATCCAGATTCATTAGACCTCCATGGCATATCATAATAACAAAGGCTATTGTAGATGCAACAGTTTTTGACCCCATTTACTTATCAGTGTTTTACTTATCTAGTACGCTAGCGGAGCGAAAGTCATTTAAAGAGGCCAAAGAAAAACTAATGCATGAATTTGGCTTCACGTATCTAGTTGACATTAGTTTATGGACTCCTGTGCAGCTAGCTAATTTTCGGTTTGTCCCTGTACCATTTCAAGCACTGGTTGTTCAATCAGTGAATCTTTTTTGGAACGCATTTCTTTCTTACACTCAACACGAGCATAAATAGACTTATAAATATATAAAATAGATTTATTTGATCAATTAGTATTCGTTTGAGAAATTGCGTTTTTCGCTGTTGAATGTTGATCAATCAAATATATTAATCTTCGCCATGTAAGAGTTTTACAATATACCGCACTGCCAACGAACCCCCGACCACTTGGAGACATGTTGACTAAATCGCTGGCCCACACAACGTTTAAACCTATGGACTGGCTGACAGCATGCATCCAAGCCTACATATTGCGGATACTTTGCAGATAGACTTGCATACTAGAGCACAGGGTGTTGGCATCTTGTCATGACNTAGTTTAACCGGCTCCGATAACTGAACAAACTAAGTTCACCAGTTCAACCTGACAGATTTGAATTTTTGATGGTCTAAAAAGTTAAAACATTATTTAGTATTGTATTTTATTATAACACCTCGAATTGGTTAAAAAATATTTACTTGAGGAGATAGCGTAAGTGCTCCGCTTTGTAGCGGACCAANGTCCAGATTCAATTATCAGATCGTTCTACATACATTAATAATGGCAAATAATTATTTAGGGCTTGAAAAGTCGTCGGTGTTATTCTTGACAACCGCTAATTACCATGACAACTCCGCTTTTAGTATTACAGATGTTTGCAAGATTGTNATTTCCGTTTCATGTCAGCTTGTGTATTTGCTCTGCTTAGTTTGAAAACAAAACACAATTTGTATTCTTATAAAGAGCATTTTTGTGCAAAGGTAATAAAATGGTTGAACAAAGTTGTNCTATTAACTTTTCGCCTCCACTGGGTTCCGGCTCGTTTATTAGTACGTATTAGGTGTAATCCGTAAGTTGGGCAAACCGTACCAATTTGAAAAATGTGACAAAGAAAACATGGAACTAAAAATGTTGTCAATCTAGGTAGACGAGTACAGTTTTAATACATCATTTAGTTCAAAATAAAATTGACTTTTCTTGAGTGCCAAAACATTGGTTGCGATTGGCACTANAATACAGTTCACAATGTTTGTTAAAAATGAAAATTGTGTTTTCTATAGTTAACCCGGCTCCGATTACTCAACAAACTAAGTTCACCAGTTCAACCCGACAGAGTTGAATTTTTGATGGTCTAAAGAGCTAAAACATTACTTAGTATTGTATTTTAATATAACACCTCGAATGGGTTANATATTTCTAAATGATTTTGAGAAAAATGGCATAAACACTTAAATAAATTATAATTTCTCTTTAAATATATCAACAGTTCTTATTGATTAATTAAATTATCTGAGTTGATCAGGGCAATAACCTGATTCTCCGGCATATTTGTCTTGACTTCATGAATATAGGACAAAATTCGTTTTCCACGAAGGTTCATGAAATCTTCCGTGTCGAGAAGAAACAAGTAAACTGCCTGTGAATTAGGAGTTTATGGGAAAAATGTTTCCAAATCGAACTCATCAGCCACATGAATTATTCTTAAAGTTTCCCGTGCACGTTTGCGTAAAATTCTGTTTGTCTTTCCTCTTGTCTAAAGAAATCAAATGATGTGAGCAAAGAGTGCATTAACTTTGTTGATGCCGTGTTAAGACTCTGTTTAAGAGTATCATATATATCGCTTACATACCAAATTCTTTTTGACAAAGATTCGCAATCGAAAATNTGCAGTGTCCAATGTGCAAAATATCGAAACTAATGTGGTATACCACAGGCCCAGATTAAAGTCTAAAGATAAGTTTTACGTTAGCAAAAAGGGATGCATCAATGATACTGAGAAGACTGGCATAAATACTTAAATAAAATATATGTTGTCTCATTTTTTTAAATATATCAACATTTTTATTGATTAATTAAATTTTCTGAGCAGATCAAGGCAATGACCTGATTCTCCGACAAATTTACATTTTTCACTGCATTGAACATCACCTTGTTATTACTTATCGACCTTTGTTTCCCTTGCTTTGTTTTCTGCTAGTCCCACCAATCAAAATACGCCTCCGTCTGTTCTACAAACACCAAGCAATTTTGGTATCATCACAGCCCACGGGTATTGGCTGCGGTGTCTCGGGAATCTCTTGCATGGCTATCGGTGTTTACATATCGCTCGCTATAATATAATAAACATTTTTCATAGTGTTTTGTGTTTGACAGAATAGTAGATTAATAAGAATCTTATAGTCGAAAATGAAATACTACCAGGCTATATATCAGGGCTTGCACCCATGTTTGAGGTTATGAGAAAGGAAAAATTTTTTTCTCCAAGGGTTTTCATAAGCTATTCGCCATCTTCAGATTTAAGAAAATATATGAAACTTGTACTACGACCTCCAAAAAGACCAAGCGTGGAAGGTAACACAATATTTTACATTTAAAAAGTGTTTAACAATAGTAGCGCTCCCGGAGACACTGAGTCATTTCCCGCGACAAATAGCACACCCAACGCTCAGTATAATGCGCATATCAATATGGAAAATACAAGATTGGATGAACAACGAAAGAAAATTATTCAATCTTTTATGTACACACTTTATGGTTAATGACATTAGACAAAACAGGCAAATGACTGCAACATCCGTCTCAGAAGTCCTTCATAAGGAATGTATGACAGCAATGGGTTATGTTTCTGAGGAACACCCTCAATATCAGAATGTGCTTAAGAAAATGAACGTAAAAATGCAGCATGATTATAACAGGCATAGATTTATACTTTTAAGCGGCCAACTAAAAATAACATACAATTGAATACCTCAAAGGCTGATAAGTCTATTGAACAGCAGAATGATCGTGCAGTTGACATGTCTATCATTGCGGCAAGAGTCAAAAAGCGCAAATTTTGTCCGACTAACTATGCTCGTGTACTTGGGTGGCGAAAGGCCATTCTTGAATATGGTAAGACAGAAAGCCAAGATCGAACCGATGCCGCTTTATTGTACTCTAAAGATGTCGCCGATCAAATTTTGGTAAGCAATTGTCTTAAAAAAAATACAAAGAATAAGCAAAGTCCAATATACGAGATACGAGGAGGCAGTCGAATACGCTAGAGGCAAGAATTATGAAAATTTTGACTCGACAAAGGATATATCAGCGGAAGAACCCGAGGATTTGGCTAAACAGGTCATTGAAGAATACGCAAAAGTCGTGAATGCTAAATATAGATTTAGTCTGTTACGTTAATTATAAAGGTTGGTTTGAAGGATTACCTTGTACTGCAGCAGGGAAANGAACACCCTCAATATCAGAATGTGCTTAAGAAAATGAACGTAAAAATGCATCATGATTATAAAAGGCATATATTTATACTTTTAAGCAGCAAACTAAAAATAACATACAATTANGAACACCCTCAATATCAGAATGTGCTTAAGAAAATGAACGTAAAAATGCAGCATGATTATAACAGGCATAGATTTATACTTTTAAGCGGCCAACTAAAAATAACATACAATTGAATACCTCAAAGGCTGATAAGTCTATTGAACAGCAGAATGATCGTGCAGTTGACATGTCTATCATTGCGGCAAGAGTCAAAAAGCGCAAATTTTGTCCGACTAACTATGCTCGTGTACTTGGGTGGCGAAAGGCCATTCATGAATATGGTAAGACAGAAAGCCAAGATCGAACCGATGCCGCTTTATTGTACTCTAAAGATTTGCCGATCAAATTTTGGTAAGCAATATTCTTTAATAAATACAAAGAATAAGCAGAGTCCAATATACGAGGAGGCCGTCGCATACGCAGGCAAGAATTTTGAAAATTTTGACTCGACAAAGGATATATCAGCGGCAGAACCCGTGAATTTGGCTAAACAGGTCATTGAAGAATACGCAAAAGTCGTGAAAAAATTTGAGGTGCTAAATATAGATTTAGTCTGTTACTTTAATTATAAAGGTCGATTTGAAGGATCACCTTGTACTGCAGCAGGGAAATTTGTAAAAGTGGGTTAAGAGAATGAAGGCATATCAATACCATTGGTGATTAAAAGTTTTCATCATCAAAATAAGCTTAGTCTAATTTCGAGTCAGTTTGAATGTATGGAGTCCCTCGTGAAACAGAATGGAATAAAAGCAAATTATTCAAAATGAGTTGAGACAAAACTACAAAATGTAAATTAGCGCGGTGAAACATGTCGCATGAAAAAAAATTGCAACTGGTCAAATAAAAGTCGAGAATTGGCCGCCAGGAGTTAGATGTCAGCCCAATTTATGGACTTCCTTGGAAATGTCATCCCTAGAACGTAAACTAAAAGAAATAAAATTCTATATTTACTTTTTGTTTCTTGGTGCTGTACATAAAAAGCCATTTTGGCGGTATTCCAACCCTTTCGACATCAAACACGCGGTTACTAAATACATTTGGTACTCAGGTTTAAGACACATGAGAGGTCGTGGAGACCAAATTGCTATGTTGGATAAGATGCATCTATCATTTATCGGCCCAAATCATGCATTACGAGACGAAATTTTACTTTAAAGCAAAAAATGTTTGTTGCAAGAGTCTTTAAGTAATAATTTTGGATTGTGGTGCACGGACCAAGACCAACCGTGCGCCGTGAGATGATATGTGATACCGCCTCGGGTACATGCAGTCTTGAACATTATTAATGTACTTCAAAAGTGTTCAGTAAATAATTATATAATTAAATAAAAGTAGTTTTATTTAAATAAAGGAATATAGGTCTTTATGTCAAACATGATTCACGCTTCCCAAACTTTGTACAATTTCCTTTGGTACAACGACTTCCAAAAGCGATTCTCGATATTGAATTGCCATTGTCTTAACACGAACATGTCGTTGTCGCTCAATGTTCAACAATTCATTCCATGCTTTGTTGGAATCGCTCGCTTGAAATTGTAACTCCATTTTAGAATGATAATTGCTCAGCCGTGATAAATCCTGAATTCCGAAATGACTTGTCGTAATTATCGTCCAATATAAAACAGATTGATCAAAAATTGGATAGTTATTTTCAGTCGAGAAATTTCAAGTCTAATGCTTGACGCTTTAGTTGCACCTACTTTTATCCATACATTTAACTCTGGGTACCATATTATGTAAGTCGTTTGCGCCTCTTATTGATATATTTGGCCTTGTAATATATTTGCTCTAATATTTTCTCACTGTCCGTATCTTTTTTAGTTAACACTTGTGATCTCAACTCTCGTTTAGCATACAGTAGCCGACACGTATCTTCATACGTGGCATAAGTCAATGGTATTTGTGACTAATAGAACTTTTCGATTGACTTGGCAATTACTATCTGTATCCTTTCCAGAACTAACCACTTGTTTATAGACGCCATCCTCTCCAGTATATTGTCAAGTGGACTGCATGCAGGGCATTCTGATATGCATGGTCCTTGCATACCTTCTTGCGGATCCCTCTGCTAATGATCAATACAATACTTGCTGAACATATATTGGCGGCGCAGGGTCTCTGTAAATCGTTTATAGAGATTGATAGGTGCATGACTAAGAAACATGGACGACATGATAACCCAGAGAGACAAATTGCCCAGTAAGTACATTTGTGAAGCCAATTGCAACAATTTAAAGTGGAAGCCGTTTTTGGGGTTACATGGAGAGGAGGGCATGTAATTCGCTGATAAAATATCATTAAACGAAGTGGAGCTTCCGTAATGCCAGAAAAACAAGGACACAAACAAAGTAACGTCAGAGTTAGCGGTTTGCAACATCTTTCGCTCGCGATCATACATAGTGCAGCGAGTCTCTTTAATATGGTTTTGAGCATGCCCCAGGCACACAATAGTTGTGTTTACACAACCACTACACATTTAGAGTTCTTCATTGTCGCATCTGTTACATTTCTGCTCCCGTATGGTTGAGTACGGAATAATTCGATCGATTATGCTTTTGTATAGCGGTTTCCAATTTATACGTTCGTGGTCGAAACGTTTTGCGTGATAAGGGATTTTTGGCTGCTCATAGTAATCCTCATAATCATCGTATCCTTGGTTTTCGGCAACAGCATCGCCGTGAATATTATTACCGGCCGCCACTTGTTTTGGTTTGTTCAGCATATAAAAATGCTATTTTCTGTGGGTTTGTTGTTCACCTTTTGATACCACTTGAATGAAGACTTATTTTTTTGAAGCCTGAACGCTTTTTTCATTTTGCGATGTTTGGGGACCAAAAATGGGGATTTAAAAACCCTTGGAGAACCGAAATGAAATTCTTGGTTATAAATAAGGAAATTTCAGGTGCATGTAGTGCTATATATTGGTTAAAACGGGAAAATTCCTTTTTCCCCATAGTCACAAAACACAGTCTCCCGAGAGGTTATAACCTCTCAACACCAAATAAAATGCCCTAATGCAAAGGGCATTTTACAAAAAAGCCTTTGTTTGGCCCTCCTAACCAAACAAAGGACCTAAGAGGATACCGTCACCCAACTACGAGTGCGGTTGACACTAAAATTACTAGGCTGGGAAATAGTCCATCTCACAGACTAATTCTCCAAGGGCAGTGGGTAATCATAGAGATTCTTGTTCCCCACCTTCTGGTAAGGCCTACCAAATCAAACCACGAACTAAAACTACAAAAAGTTCTGGAAAACTAATATCAGAGTTAAGTTAATCGCCATCACAATTCGCCTAATTATTGAAGCTTTGTTAAATGGGCATATTTCCAAATCCGGAAGACTAAATATAGCAGGTGATAAGGCACTTCACAAATCTCCATGTGACGAGCTCATCAAGAAACCAATGCAGGAAAAGAGCTCCTCTCTTCCGCGGTATACCTTTCCTCAGTGTCCGCCTGAGGTTTCACTGGTGCCGCGGCTGCCGCCTCTGATCCGTCACTCTGACGGAATCAGTCTATAGGCCATTCGCCCATGTTCATGGCAATCGCGATCTGGAAGATTCATCTTTGAAGAGAAGAACTGTCACACCTAATCGGCCNACCTTCTGGTAAGGCCTACCAAATCAAACCACGAACTAAAACTACAAAAAGTTCTGGAAAACTAATATCAGAGTTAAGTTAATCGCCATCACAATTCGCCTAATTATTGAAGCTTTGTTAAATGGGCATATTTCCAAATCCGGAAGACTAAATATAGCAGGTGATAAGGCACTTCACAAATCTCCATGTGACGAGCTCATCAAGAAACCAATGCAGGAAAAGAGCTCCTCTCTTCCGCGGTATACCTTTCCTCAGTGTCCGCCTGAGGTTTCACTGGTGCCGCGGCTGCCGCCTCTGATCCGTCACTCTGACGGAATCAGTCTATA
>KE560815.1:0-18507 GCA_000442015.1 Rozella allomycis CSF55 | reverse complement strand
TTTGGAGAAATCGCCTTCGCACATGTGCCCAAGGAATTGAAAGGATATTGGTTAGATGAAAATACACGCATGGATGCTCGAAAGAAACTAGGACCGCGCGCCCGCCAACTTCTATTTGTTGGTTATGATTTGGAATCTAAAGCATGGAGACTTTTCAACCNGATTTGGAATCTAAAGCATGGAGACTTCTCAACCCATCAACAAATGAAATTATTATTTCACGTGACGTTACATTTTTGAAAAATCCAATGAAACAATTCAAAGAAATTCAACGGAAGTCCCTACAACTACCAGAAGCAATACAGCAGAATCCAAACGCTCATTTTGATCCTCCAGCGGCAGAGGCGACACTGATTGTCAAAGAGAACTGGATCCCCAACAACAATGTGGAACAAGATAATGAAAGTACACATGAAAGTGAATCTGACAACGAAGCAATTTATCATTATCTTGACAATGTGTCCGAAAATTCGGACGAAGATGATCCTCCTCAGTCTCAAAACCGCTACATTCCTGTTTCTGAACGTTGGACCTATGAACCTTCAAATGTGGCTCCACCCGGAACCAGCAGCGATGACAACGCCAAAATATCAGAAAACAATATTCTTCCTGAAGGCCCCAAGCGATCACGACGGGCTCTCAACGTAGTCCAGAAATTTCCGGAAATTCCTGCTCATTTTAAAGATATTAAGGGTCGACCAGATGAAGACAAATGGATGGAGGCTATCCAAAGTGAATTGAAAAGCCACAGAACAAACGGAACTTGGTCTCTTCAAGTGTTGCCTCAAAGTCGAAAAGCTATTGGCTCTCGTTGGGTGTTCCGTATTAAGCGAAATGCTGACGGATCTATCAACAAATATAAAGCCCGTCTAGTGGCCTTAGGATATATGCAAACGGAAGGTTTAGAGTTTCAGGAAACATTTACCCCTTTAACTACTTACAATACGTTTCGAATCCTTTTAACTGTCTGTGCCTCACAAAATTTAGAAATGGATCATGTTGACATAAAAACGGCTTTTCTGATACCAACCTTGGATGATGAAATCTATATGAAAGTTCCAGAAGGCGTCGATGGAGTCGGTCCATCAGTAGTGTGTAAATTGGAGAAAAGTTTGTACGGATTGAAGCAGGCGCCCCATGTATGGAACACAGAAATTAATAATTTTCTCACGAATTTAGGTTTTCAATCAACAAAAGTGGATGCATGTCTGTACTATGCGAATCTCAAAGATATGGGCCCTTGCTACATTAACTTATACGTTGATGATATCGCATTAGGGGGGGCAGAACAGCCATTAACTACATCAAGGAAAAAATTTCTAAACATTTTGACTGTACTGATCTAGGCCCTCTTAACTATTTTCTCAATCTTGAAGTGACACGCAATAGAGATTCACGAAGTATAATATTACATCAAAATGGATATGTGCGCGATTTGCTTAGTAAATGCAATTTATTAGATTGTAAACCAACAAACACTCCAATGGATGCAAGCTTAAAATTAGTTAAATATGAAGGTCCACCCCTAACAATTCACATTAATAATCAAACTTACAGAAGTATAATGGGCTCATTACTTTACTTGGTAACTGGATCAAGACCTGATATTGCCTTCGCTGTGAGTGTATTATGTCGTTTTCAAGATAATCCGAACAACATTCATCTAAATGCATTAAAATATTTATTGAGATATTTACGAGGATCCATGTCAAAAGGTGTTGTACTTGGTGGAACAGAAGACTTAGTGCTTAAAGGAGCAGCGGATGCAGATTGGGCTGGTGACATTTCTTCAAGGCGATCTACTACAGGTTTTACCTTTAAGCTGGGAGCAGGAACAATTTCATGGAAAAGCACTCTTCAGAAGACTG
The DNA here is from genome assembly GCA_000442015.1 of Rozella allomycis CSF55. Lineage (NCBI taxonomy): Eukaryota > Fungi > Rozellomycota > Rozella > Rozella allomycis. Next base: position 16,639 of record KE560815.1, on the reverse strand, counting down.
TATCACTATCGAGTTGTGAAGCAGAATGGCATGCATTAACTCATGCAACAACACAAGCCCTTTGGTTTCGATCGCTTCTACATGATATTCAACTTCAGCAAAGTGAGCCAACCATCATTCAAGAAGATAATCAAAGCACAATTAAACTTGTTACAAATGACAACTTCCATGCAAGAACAAAACATTTAGATTGCAAAGCCCAATTTACAAAAGAAAATGTCAAGTCTCAAATGATAAAGATTGAATACTGTCCTTCAGAAGAAATGGTAGCTGATATCCTTACTAAACCTTTGGGACCTACAAAATTCAAAAGCATTGCAAACCTTCTCAATTTGAAAGAAGCAGCTTCAGATTCAGGGGGAATGTCAGAATAGAGACTCTTCAGCTAGCCCGAAATTTATTATATGAAAATATTTTTTTAATAAACCCTTGTACTTGAATAATTTTCATTCTTACCTTCTTGATTTTCTAACANTAACTGAAAAGATACGATTCAACTTCAGCTTCACATGAACATTGCAAATCTTTGTGTTTAATAAATATTTCTTCTCCTACTTCATCACATAAAGAATCTTTAGTAAAATAAGTCCTTAGTGTGTCAGAAACCTCTTGTTCAAACGATTCCCAAAGTAAAAGTTTTTCTGGCTCTCTTGTATACACCGGGTTCGTAGTATCAGTGGCGGTGTGTGATTTTTTAGGCACTACTCTTGGAAGTTCAATACTATTTAATAGCTTGATGGATTTGTAAACAGGCATTTAGTAATAGTGGCAAAGCAAACCTTGATCGACACGTAAATGGTCAATCATTCTAAGTGAAAGGAAACATCGCAAGCATATAGACTGGTTTCTTTGTCTAATAAATACAACCTCGGCCCTCGGGCATAAAAAAATTGAGTTTTTTTTAACAAAAATTCAAATAGGAGGGTGTGTCGTAGAGGAGTATACTATTTATAGAAAGAACCATATTCAATACATAGACTGAGATAATCCATTCTCAATCTAAATTCGTTTTACTCATTTATCTTTTAAAATTATTTATGAGGATTAAGATACTATAAGCGCATGGAGCGACACATAGGCCATAGCATGTCATCGATTCATCGTCTGCAATAATTTTCAGTTTTTCCAATTCATCACAGAAAGTTTGTTTAGTGAAATTAGTCCTAAGTCATAAGTGGTTCAGCAACCTCTTGTACATACGATTTCGGATTCCAAAGTAAAAATTTTTTGGCTCTCTTGTACACACGAGATTTTTTAGGCACTATTTAGAAGTTCAATGCTATTCAAAAACATGATGGATAAGTGAAAGGAAACATTGCAAGCAATATAGAAAGTGAAACCGATAATTAGATAGTGTTTTTTGCAAAAATCCTAATAGGGTGCGCGCTTGGGTCTTTTTTCTTTCCTCTGACAAGTTGACAACAATTGAAATGCACAATTTATTTAAATAACGGAAGATGCTTCACCAATGGATGTATGATATCCTTTTCTAACGGCAAGCAAGCCAAACAAACAGGAATGTTTTCCGGCTGTTCGTGCCACAAATAACAATCATGTTTGTCTGAAATTGTTTTATGAATAGCTTCAAGCTCATTCTCATCTTTAACCTTTATTTCTGTTAATATCTGAACCTACTTTTAACACCACTTTATGCATTCTATTTAAATTTTCGTCACTGGTGTATTTTAGAACATTTGGATGATCCTTATATTTGAATAAGCAGGCTATGGAAGCGTGACAAGCTTGTGCAATAAGAGCACCCTGGGACCATTTTAGATCACCCCTTAAAAGTATGTATTGTACAAGCATTGCAAAAATGAAATTTCAAATTTCAGAATTGTAAGTAAACGAAATAAATGAATATATAAATCTGAAGTCGTTCACTTCGGGAGTTTGACATTTTGACGCAGTCTCAGACTCTTAATGATATGGACCAATAATAGTAAAACATAAGTGCAATTGAAGATTAAATGATAAAACGAGAAAATCTTGTTCCTTTAAAACTATGTATTTCTATAAGTTATAAATTTTAATATGACACCTAATAAAGTTCCGGTCGTGAATATAATGGGAATACTATAATTTATTTAATCATCAACATCCATGTCACCTTCATCGTCTTCGTAATCGTCTTCTTCTGCAAAATTGATGGCCTGAACTACATTCATCGGTACGGGCGCAGGTTGGCTTATGTGCTGCAGAGCAGATGGTGGATTCAAAGCTCTAGTTGGTGCAGTCTGATTAATTTTTGAAGGTTCAGCTTTCTTCGGTAAAACCTAATGAAAATAAATAAGCATGTATTACCTGATAATTTAATGAGAGCAGACAATGTCTTTCTGGCGGTAATCGAATACCTTGTTTTTCGTTAATGACGGGTAATGGTTGGGCGTTTCTGGTAGCTGCCAAATCTAATAGTAACTAAACAAAGAAATCAATTTTGAATTACCTGTCTTGTTGGAGGAGGTGTGAATGTATGATTAACCTTTTGAGCAATGGCAAGTCTAACATCTTTGGCTTCAATATCTTCTCTTTCAGCGTGGTCGGCAATTATTTGAGCATCCTGCAAAACTTCAGTGCTATATCCTTATTTTTTGAGAGTTGATATCATACGATACAAAAATTCCAGCAACTGTGGAATAACGCCAGGTTCACAAGAATCTATACCTACACTTTTGAGTAAAAGTGCAATAATCTGAGCATCTTTTGGCATTTGAATTTGATTCTGTTCATTTTTTGTCCCAGTGCTGCCAGTGACCGACGGTGTATGGACCATTTCTGTTTAGGAATTTTCGGAATGGATTTTATTCTAGAGAAGCAAAGATATGGCCATGAAGAAATAGAGAGACTTGAAAAACTTGCTGTTGATATATTTATGGATCCTGCAAAAACAGTACTATATTTTTGTTGGCTAAATGTAGTACAAGGAGAAAATAATGCAAGAACATCAAGTAAAAACTGTTTTGGAGAGAATTCAATCGCGCAGCTTGGAAATTATCTGCGCATATGATGATAAGGATGGACAAAGGAGACAAGAAATGGATATGATAAGTGGAGCCTCTGAGCTTTCAGAGTTCTATCGTAGTTTGAAAGAAATTAAAGATTTCCATAGAAGAAATCCAAATGAATTGGCAGATGTCTTTGAGCTTGAAGTGAAAGACGTCAAAAGAATGAGAGTGAAAGATATTGAAACAATGTTTACTGGAGAAGAATCATTTGGAAAATATTTGGATATGAACATGCACCATTTAGTTTTTAATAACTTTAAAGACGTTAAAAAGGTGGATTATGTGCAGTATTTAGATTCATTTCACATTTTAAATGGACTCCCGAAGGGCGCTGATTATGTAAAGTAAAAAAGGGAAATTGTGGATAATTTAAGATACGTGAACGATCTGTCTGATTACATTGAAGAATTCTTTAAAAAATCGAAACCATTAATAAATTTTGAACAAATCAAGAATTCTGGATTGGAAGAATTTGAAAAATACTATCAAAATGAAACTTCGAAAGATTTATTTTGTTTGGCATGCTCTAAATTGTTTTCTAAGAATTCAGTTTTTGATTCTCATTTGAATGGAAAGAAGCACAAGAAAGCTCAGGCTGAATTAGACGCTAAAAAGCTTTCAATTGAAGAGAAAGAGGAAACTTTAAACAGATTGTATAATGAAGAAATTCAAAAAGAAAAAGATTTTGCAGCTAAAGAATTTCTTCTGCCGTTTTATGCTAAAGAGCTTCATGAAGTTATTGAAGACACCAAAGCGTTTATTGAAAGGAAACAGTCTAGAACTTTTGAGGAACGAGAAGTAAAATGAATTGATTCTTATAATTAAAGATGGATATGGAAGAGGAAGAAGAAGTTATTGAAGAAGAACAAGAAGTGGAGGAAGAAGAAGATGTGAAGCTTCATAATCCAAAAGGTAATAATAATTCTCTCTGATGAAATAAAGGGTTGCCTCTTGGTTGGGACGGAAAACCAATCCCATATTGGCTTTACAAACTTCATGGCCTTGGGTTTCAATTCCCTTGCGAAATTTGTGGAAATTACATTTACATGGGCAGAAGGGCTTTTGAAAGGCACTTTTCAGTAACTCTCATAAATGTACATTAAAAGGAATGGAGACATACTTATGCTCTTAAATGTTTAGGCATCACCAACAGCAAACACTTTTATGAAATTGTGAAGATTGAAGAAGCCTTAGCTTGTAACAGTTAATGAAGATCATTATTTAGTATGGGAAAAATTAAAGAAGCAATCTAAAGAAGAAAACTTTGTCGCCGAAGACATGGAAGAGTTCGAAGATGAATCTGGAAATGTGTACAACAAGAAAACTTATGAAGACCTTCAAAGGCAAGGAATCTTGTAATAAATTTTAATAAACTTTGTTAAATACTTTAATTTACCAAAGCAATTATTATTAGTGTCATTGGGTGTTATATAGATCCATTGAAACCTCACATTCATTCAAACATGAAATCAATCTTCTTTACAATCGTTTCGCTCTCTTCTTACTTGCTTGCTGCCCCATCTGTTCTTGATATTGATGGCAAATGTCGATGCAAAAGAAAGACCATGACCGAAACAATGTCACAAACCAAAACCATTATGCAAACATCTACTGTGACTGAAACTTTGGCCCCAATCACAGAGTCAAGAACTGAAACTACTACGCTGACTGAAACCTCTACTCTTCCACGTGAAACCAATACCATCACCGAGACTTGTGAAACTAGAACGAATACTATCACGGAAACCCAAACATTGAGTCCAATTACTACAACTCTCCAATGTGAAACTGTAACAAAGACTGAGACTTTGCCACCAATGACTGTCACTCCAACATGTCCACCAAGAAGACGCAGAAAATGTAGAAAGTGTGAAAAGGGGGGATATGGAGATGATGAAAGTGATGACCAAGACGGAGATGACTATTAATGTCTCCTTACCTTTCGCAATAAACTGATGTTAAATGCCATTTTCAAATTTTTGTTTGAATTTTACGAAATGACTGTTTTGTTACAATACAAGGCAGGAATCTGCAAATATGAAAATAATATAGTAACTTCCGATCCAAGAAAAGGCTTTTTGATAATAGAACAAGATGAAGAAAGTCTTATTCATTTGGTTTGGAAAGAAAGAAATAAAGAGCAGAAAGAACTCGATCTGTTGCTTTTCCCCCAAGACGCTTGTCTATTTAAAGTACCACAATGTACTACAGGAAGAGTCTGGCTGTTAAAATTCCAAACTTCAAATCAAAAGAATTTCTTTTGGATACAAGAACCACTTGTTGACAAAGATGAAGAAACATTCACAAAAATTAATGAATTAATAGGTATTTTCTTAACTTGAAATTTATAGGAAACGTTGCTATTGAGTCAATGGAGGAAGTGGAAGACAATAAAGATAATGAAATTGTCACAAGCAACAAGCGTTCTTCTGATAGTTTGGATAATTCCGAAGCAGTAAACATGTTGCAGAATATGATTCGTAATTCCAGTTTAAGAAATAACAGTAAGCAAAAATATTGAAGGATTATAGGACAATTGACTAAGATTTTATCTCCAAAAAATACAATTCCAATCGCCAAAAACAAAAAGTATCAAGACAAGCTATTAGAATATTTACCCGAGGGATTTGTAAAGACTGAGAAAGAACTGGAGGAGAATCTTAATAGCCCTCAGTTTATCCAAAGTGTGCAACTCTTGGAGCATGCCCTTCAAGAAGGAGATTTGCCAACAATACTAACACAATTTGGGATTGNATATTGATTTGCCTGGTAATGATTTCATTAATGTTTGAATAGGTGTTGATGGATTCTTAAATGCAATCTTGAAACAATACGGTCCTAGCAGTTAAATACATTAAATATTATAATAAAAAAGTAACTTAAAATTAAAAACAATTATTCTTTTTTGCCTTGTCGTTTTAATTTTAATTGATGAGAATGGATTTTTACATTCTGCAAATTTCCATATGCATCGTTGCATTGCATTGTTCAATGAAGGAAATGCCAGGTAATAAAAATTATCAGCTACTATAGATTTAATACAATATTAAGTAGCATTGAGCATCAACTTAAAACTTCGAGTCCAATTGTAATAAATGAATCAAGGAGAGAGCGAGTTACGGTTATTGGAAAACTTTTAACGAAACTGAAAGACTATGGCACAATGTTTAATTCTCAAAAAGAATCAAAGTTTAGCGGGAAAGATATTTTAAAGTACTCTCAGCCTGCTGTAGTTCATTACAAAAAGTTTCTCATTCAAGCTGATGATTTTGATGAAAACGTTGCCTCTTCTTATAAATCTAATTTGCAATTGATAAAGTCGAAATCAATTGAAAATGTGATTGAGGTTTTAAAACAAATGATGGAAGAAAAGAGAGAATTTAATGCAATGACATTTGAAATATGTATGGCGGTAACTAAATTGTTTAATATACAATAAAGAGGTTTGCGCCATTTTTAACTTTGGAAAAGTTGGAAGAATTGTTAATTGCAATGAGAGACATTTTCCAATTGGAGCCAACCTTTCAGTTATATAAAATTTTAATCAATAAAGCCGCCAAAAGTTTTCAAAAGGAAAGATGTATATCGTATTATGAAGAAATGATCCAATCAGGTAATGTTAACTCTTACCATGGAAGAGGAATCAAGCTAGATTCAAGAAAGTTTTTAATGTTAAGTGAAATTGCTGTAAAGGCGAATATGCCAGAACTTTTAGAGTTTTTCATGTCAGAAATGAAAAGAGAGCATTCAATGTTTATGAGTGAAGATTTCAAGAATTTGATATCTCTTGCATGTGAATTTGATCTTGTAAGTTGATTGAATTTCATGTTATAGCCTTCTTTAGCTTTGGCATGTTTAAAGAAACTGTCGAATGAAGATAAAATTACGTTTGGCATGCAACGTCAATTGGTTAGACTCTGCGCTAGATCAATTGATTACGCTGTGGCGAAAGATATTTTAAAATCGATACCANGCGAAAGACATTTTAAAAGCGATTCCAAATTTTGTGCCTTTTAGAAACCACGGCGTGACTGTTTTATATTCAAGGCACGTTGTTAATGATCCGTTTCATGAAAGTCTGTTTTATTCTCTAAGAAATCTTTCAAACCATAAAGTTATTTTAGATTCTTCAAATTTAAATCATATTTGTAGAATTCTTTCATGGAATACAGATTTATTTCGTTCTCTCGTTGATTTCGCCAAGAAGAATGTCAATTTGACTGAAACGAATGCAGAAAACTTTGTTCTTGTAATCTACGCGGCTTTAAAGGAATGTGACTTATTGTCCAAAAATGAGAAGCAAGTAATAATCATTTAAACAAATGAAAGGATATAATGGCATTCCTTGAAACAATCAAGTACAAAACTAATTCAAAAATTGAAGCCAAAAAGGCAGCACTGATGGATGGATTTCAATTGTCTGATTTCAGCCCTGAAATAGCAAAAGCCGTAATTTCTCGTTTGTTAGAATTTGGGAAACGAACATTGGCCTGGAAAATATACATGGACTTGAAGCGATCTAAAAAGGAGCGGCTATTAGAAAGTTTTTATTTATTCATGATGCAAGAATTTCCAGAAAACAAAACTCAAATATTAAAAGATATGATCGAAGACGGTCATTGGGTTGACAAGGATATGTTGCGTGAATCTGAATCTACTTCCACAGTTAAGGGATCACTTTTCTTTTGAGAATCTTTTCGATTTTCAGACATCTTTTCTTATTCAAAAATAAATATTTATAATACTTTGAAGTTTCCTTACATGTTTTGGTTGTCTTTCGTACGCATTTGGACCTGAATCACTTAAATCGGATTCAGACGAAGTGTCTGATGATGAGCAATCTCCATCTTTATGGCTTTTATGATAAATGCAGCATACTAGACTAGAGTCAAAATGGTTTTGTTACTTTTTGACTTTTTTCTGTTTAAATGTTCATTATCCACAGTATCACTTGCAAATACAACTCTTCTGGAATCCGTACGCGGCAAAACTGTAATAGTTCCAAGAGTACTTGATTCGTTTACTGTTGTTGTCGCTGTTGTGGAAATGGTGGTTGACATTTTCAGCAGGGGTCAAACTCACAATCTATTAGTTATCAAAGGGAAAAGAAATTGATTTCATGTGTTAATTTTATTTGACATCCAAAGTATTGAATTTACCAGGGTTGAATTAATTCTAATGCCTGTTCTACCCTTTGAAGCTCCGAAATTTCACCCACAAGAATCATCCAAGCACGAGCCTTTAATTAGATCGGTTCCTCCCAAAGTATCAAATGTTTTGAACACTCCAACAACCCAAGTAATTTCTATTTAAAGTGATTACCAGATCAAACGACGTTCAGTTATCCCAAAAGTGCCTAAATCAGACTTGCAAATGTTACTAGTAACATAAAATATTTTTTTTGAATTCTAGGAGCTGAGTACTGAACATTCGCCCCTAAGAAATCAGACAAAGATAATGACTCCGAATAGAGAGGCGAAAAGGAGCGCAAGCAGTCAAGAAAATAAATCTCAAGTTATTGAAGAATCCCCAGTGTTGATAAAAAAGCCTTCACCGATGTATCCAAAAGCGATACACAAAACCCCGACGAGACAGAATTACAAGGAGAATTACAATTGCAATTCTCTTCATAGTAGCGATTTCAAAACATCTAATTATTCATTATCACAAGAGACGCTTAATTTTGGTATGAGGCGGCCATCACCAATTTTGACTAGCCCCGGTACTTCTGTAGAAAAGGCAACAAAGAAGAAGAAACTCAAAGGATTATTTGATTCAGATTCAGAAGAGGAAGAAATTGGGTTTTTGAAAGATTTTAAAAAGAGTGTTCAGAGTATTGATAAAAGTCAAACTGAAACGCGGCAGAGTATTTCAGATTCTGATTTTTCAGCGTCAGAGGAGTCTGAAATAAGTGTTGATGATAAAGATGAAAAGGAAGAAATAAATGTTTCAAAGGAAAGGAAAGAATTAAGTATTTCAGAAAAGGAAGAATTAAATGTTTCAGAAACTTTATCGGATTGGTATTTTCTAGTAACAAATAACGAGCCAAGAGTAATTGAATGGTTTCTTGAGTTATTAGCTTACAGGGGTTAGTTTAGAAGAAAGCAAATATTGGTTTTTAATTGAAGGAACAAAAACTGGAGATGATGGAAACTTTTTGGTATTTAAATTTGCATGGGTAAACATTAGATTTGGCATAGCTCATACATTGTTGATAGAATCAATTCAATGCATTTGAAAACATGCACAGGAAAAATTTATAAATTGTTGGGAAAAATAAATAAAGAGGAAATGGAGAAATCTGGTATTTTATATTTTGCAATTCAGAAGTAGAATTCTCCGAAATGTTTATAAAGAAATTTACCAACGGATTTCCTTTGGATTGGAAAGATGTTATAAAAGATTATTTTAATTCTCTTAATGAACATTCAAATAAAGATGAAAATTACGACGATTGTGAAATTTTTGATGAAGTCACAATTCCAATTGATAAAATAGAACGACCAGACATTAATAAGAATAAAAAGGCAGCAAAAAAATCAACTTTAAGTAAAAAGAAATCAGGCAAGAAAGCAATCCAAAAGAAATCAGAAGAGAAATCAATTCAAAAGAAATTAGAAGAGAAATCAATGCAAAAGAAACTCCCAACTAGACCGAAACGAACGGCCAAGAAGATTGAAGCGGTTGCCAAAAAACCTGTAGAGCCATTAAATCGTAGAGCTAAAACAAAGAAAGCAATGGAAAATCATAAAGAGGAAAAACAACCCATCAGAAATACTAATGTAATTGTACCTCATGTAATCAACTGTAATCTACTTTACTAGAATACCCCAATTAAAAACAGACCAGGCATTGAAGACTGCTACATTTCTCAATCAGGTCGAAGAGTTGCTCCTCCTCTTCCTTACTGGCAAAACGTTCAGAAAAGGGTTATCAACGGGGATTATGTAATAATGTAAAAATAAAGTCAAAGGTTGTACAATTGCCTCTAAAATTTAATAAGATTTCCAAATATATTGAATGACATATCAGGCCTTTTTGCGTGCGTTCATATTACTATTCATTCATTTATGGTTCTAGTATTCGATTAACTCAACATGCCAATAGTCTTTTCAAACTCCCCTTGAGACTATAAAACGGGTAACACAAAGTACCGTCTGTCATACCTGACCAAATAAGGGTAATACGGACATTAATGTCCTAATAAGGGTCCTAATATACCACCAGTTGTCATTAAGATAATTATGACCTGCATCCAGTGAGTATATAGAGTTTACAATTACACTAAACCTACACATAAATCATAATCATGGTTATGNTACTATTCATTCATTTATGGTTTAGATTTTTATAAACTTAATTTGAACTCCGAATCGCCACTTAATTTTTCTATTTAGAATTTCCATTTCGATTTAAAGTTTGACATTACTGATTAGATATTTCCAAAATGAATACGACTATTCTTGGTCCCATCAATAAGGCCGTGGAATCCGTTTTAACGATTGACGCTCAGAGATTTCTAGGAATCCTCCACAAGGCATTCAACAATAGAAGATTATTGTTACTTGCGAATAGACATAAAAGACAAAATGAGATCGACAGTGGAATTTTTCCAAACTTTCTTCGTGAAACTGAATCTATTCGTCAAGACGAAACATGGAAATGTGCACCACCAGCGCCTGGGTTAGTTGATAGGAGAGTTGAAATCACAGGTATGATAATTATAATTGAAGTATAAATAGGTCCCACTGAAAGAAAAATGGTTATCAATGCTATGAATAGTGGTGCTACACAGTTTATGGCAGACTTTGAGGGTAATACGTGAGGCAAATTGATTATAGATTCAAGCTCACCCACTTGGAATGTAATGATTGAAGGTCAAATAAATTTACGTGATGCCATTAATCGTTGCATTGATTTTGTTGCTGAAAATGGCAAATCTTACAAATTGAAAAGTGATGGTTCATTAGCAACATTGCTTGTTCGGCCAAGAGGGTGGCATTTGGAAGAGAAACATTTCCTAGTTAATAATGAACCTATTTCTGCGTCTCTATTTGATTTTGGGCTCTATTTTTTCCATAATGCAAAGAACTTGATTTCCTCTGGGTTTGGCCCATACTTTTATTTGCCAAAGATGGAGAGTCATTTGGAGGCCAGGTAAAATGGATTGAGATAAATTATAGACTTTGGAATGATGTGTTCAATTTATCACAAGATTACTTAAGAATACCTCGAGGTTCTATTAGAGCCACAGTCTTAATTGAAACCATCATGGCCGCATTTGAAATGGAAGAAATTTTATTTGAATTGAAAGAACATTCTTCAGGACTTAATTGTGGTCGTTGGGATTACATTTTCTCTACCATAAAGAAGTTCAGAAACAATCCAAATTTTATACTTCCTGATCGTAATCTTGTTACAATGACGAGTCCGTTCATGGATTCCTATGTAAAGCTTTTAATAAAGACTTGTCATAAACGAGGTGTTCACGCCATGGGTGGAATGGCTGCTCAAATTCCAGTTAAAAATGATCCTGTAGCAAATAAAAAAGCAATGGAGAAAGTTGAAATGGATAAATTAAGAGAAGTCAAGGCAGGTCATGATGGGACATGGGTTGCTCATCCTGACCTTGTTCCAATCGCTAAAAGAGTGTTTGATGAAAATATGCCATTTCCGAATCAAATCTTTAAAAGAAGAGATGATGTTCAAATTACTCAAAAAGATTTACTTAACGTGGGAGTAAACATTAAAGGTAACCTTCACTAGGTTCCAGGTGATGTAACCGAAGAGGGTTTGAGATCAAATATATCAGTTGGACTCCAATACATGGAAGCTTGGTTAAGAGGACAAGGATGTGTTCCTATCTTCAATTTAATGGAAGACGCTGCTACTGCTGAAATATCAAGATCCCAATTATGGCAATGGGTCAGACATAAAGTAAAAACAGACAAGGGCCAAATTGTAACTCCTGGACTAATTAATCACTTAATTGAACAAGAAATTTCAAAACTACCAAAAAGACCAAATAACAAGTTTGATTTGGCTAAAAGATTGTTTTCTTCCACAATTCAAGGCGATCATTATGATGAGTTTCTCACCACTCTTTGTTACGATAACTTGATCAATATTACAGAACAACCTCACGTTAGCAAGCTTTAATAAAATCATGATTTGCATTTATTTCATTACTATCGGTTATTTCTTTTTGAACGACAATAAGAAAATTCGGGAATGGAAGAAGACCTCAAGAATTATAAATACCAGTTGGATCAAGTATCAAAGTCACTAGAACTTGATCCAGATAATGCAGAATTATTAGATTTAAAAACAAGTTTATTACAAGTGATAGAATTAACCAAACAACTATTACCATCAGCACCAAAGGAAAACTCATCGTCAGTTCCTAAAGAAAACAAGAAAATCAAGAATGCAGACTTTAAAGTAGGAGATATAATTGAAGCCAGGTATAGTGCGGATGGCAGATGGTACGAAGCTACAATTCAGACAATGGCGGCCGATCGGTCCATTTTTACTGTTCTGTTTAACGGGTACGATGATACACAAAACGTAACGTCAAAAGACATTCGTCCACTATCCAAACAGGCCCTCGAAAGGCGAAAAGCAATGCAGGAGGAGCGAAAGAAGAATCCAGTCGCAGCAGCTGCACCAGACGCTGATACTAAGAAGCAAGGCACCGTGAAGAAAAAATCAACGTACATGTCGTATATCAAGTCAAAAGAAAAGGAGCATGCCCAAAAGCAGCAGAGCTGGCAAAAGTTTAATGCAAAGGCAGGCTCGATGAAAAAGTTTGTAACGAAAAAGGAAGCATCAGTGTCACAAGCTGCGAATACAAAGAGTCGTCATTCGTTTAATTATGATCAATTAAAGAATGCTGGTGATGATTAACTAATAAATTTTATGTAAACATGTTTAAGGAGTTGACGTATTTTGAAACGTTTGTAAGATCAGGGTAGTTTTCACTTGATGTCGGAATTCCTGATGATTTTAACCAAGGTGATGCTTGTTTTAGTTTATGGTTCAAATTTTGCAGCAATTCTGGCATTGAATTCAAGTGTTGCAGATCAGGAAACTCTATTGATTCTATGCGTTCAATGTTGTCTATATCTTCCAAATTTGTATGATTAATTTCTGTTGAACTATTGAACAAGCGTCAAATTCTTACGCATTCTTTGACAAGAGCAATAAATCTGACGGTAAAGGTTCAATATCAACCGTAGAATTTTTCATCGCATCCAGAATACCAATCCTCTGATCTTTATCCTTTGAAACCTCTATATAATCCAACAATACACTAATTTTCTGCAACCTCTATTTGATTAATAAAATAAAACACTACATTTCCACCATGCCAGTACGTTTTCTGTGTCAGCCCAAGTTTATTCATCAGCCAATCAATGACCCATTCCTGGACATCTTTATTTTCGAGATCCCTCATAGGACAATCAATATTCTCTAGTCTCTGTGTATTTCTGGCCAATAAATCACTTGGAGCCCTATTTTCCATTTCCGATATTTACAGAAATTCGGGATGACCTCTTCTCCAACGCAGTTCCATGAGATTGTAGCATCTACATCACTGTCTGTTGATGATCCGATGTACGATTCGCCAGTGTACCGGGCGAGTGTGCAAAAGATAGAAGATGAGGTTGATGAGATTGTCAAGTGGTTAGAGTCTATTGCCAAGACGCTGAAGAGCAAATGCGATGATGAAAAGAGTATGGGTTAAAGTTGGGTGTTTTAGGGAAGCTTGAATTGGAGGACAGCTATGTTGGAATGCTTGGGGAATGCCAGGTGTCGGAACTGCTGGGTATGGAAATTTTGGTGGGGATATAGATGGGAGCAAGACNTATGGAAATTTCGGTGGAGATATAGATGGGAGCAAGACTGTGCCGACGATAAAGACTATATCGCAGTTGTTTGGGACGCTGACACAGTTTAAGAAAAGACTGGTAAGTGTGTGGTTGATGGTTTGTAGGCGACGTCGCTTGAAGAGCAGTTGTATAATCCGTTGGCTGAATTTATAAAGAATGATATTAAAGAGCTGAGAGAATCCAGAAAGGCGTTTGAAAGAGCGCAAGAAAAGTATGAGAATGCGTTGTTGAGGTTTTCGACGCTTTCAAAGTTGAAAGAGGCATCTGCGTTGAAGGAAGTAAAGATAGATGAATAGATTAAGGAGGATGCGTATCAGTTGTATGAGAATAGAAAGATGTATGGAAAGGCGTCGTTTGCGCATTGTAAGAAATTGGAGGAATTTAAGAGCAAGATTAATCCACTAATTTTGAACAAGGTAACATGGATGTGATGATTGTAAAGTTTATTTTTGCGTTGCGGAATCATGTTGATTATTATTCCAATTCGTTTGATATTTTGAATACGTATGTGCCAGTTCTTGATGAGCTTGAGCCGTTGATGAAGCATGTAAAATGGATGGAGAGATTTCAAGTAGGAAGAGAATTTGTTGAATGAGAAATATTCAGAGTTTAAAGCAAAGGCAGAGTTGAGTGAGCAAGTAATTGAAGTTTTGGTTGGATGAGAGGTGTTTGTAGAGCAGAGTAAGCCAGATGCGATACCCGCAAGGGTTACTGGGAGCAAGAAGGGGTATTTGTTTAAGAAGAAGCAAGGAAAGGGGATAGCGACTGTTTGGAATAGAAGTTTTTTTGTGATAGAGAATGGAAATTTCTATTATTATTTTCCATCTAAAGCCAGGGTAAATCATGGGAAATATAGAGAAAGGGAAAGCATTGCAAGTCTAGTGAGATTAATGTGTTGTTGTGTCATGTGAAGCCAATAGAGGTGCAAGATAGAAGATTTTGTTTTGAAGTTATTTCATCAAAGAAATCGATAACGTTGCAAGCAGAGTCACAAGAGGAGATGGATGGATGGATAAAAACATTTGAGAGGGCTAAACAGCAATCAGTGTTTGCTGAAGAAGGTGGAGGAGAAGAAGAGAATGTGATCAAGAGTAAAGAATTAGCGATTGATCAGTTTGAAAAAGAAGAGATTGAGATTGAAGATAAAGAAGAAATAAATTTTGAGATTGTGAATGAAAGTTTAAAAAAGAGAAATGATGAACTTCACGAGAATTTCAAATCTGTTCCTTTGAGTGACATTTGTTTGCATTGTAAATTAATAAAATGTTTAATAAAGCTTTCCCATGTGCACTTCAGAAAGATATTCTCTTGCAAGGGAGAATATATTTAACACAAAATAGAATTTGTTTTTATTCAAATATTCTTGGATTTATTACAGTTTTAATAATTGAAAATGAAAAGATTAAATTAATTGAAAGAAAAGATTCTTCCCTCTACACTTCTCTAACAATTCACTCTTTCGACAATCAAGTAATTCCACCCTTGTAATCTGTTAGTTTAATTTCAAGTTGTTTATTGATAACGTTAAAAATTCAGATGTTTTGGAATTTCTTTCAAAAAATAAACAATTAAAGCAATTAAGAGAATTAACAGAATCAATAAACTTAATTTTAAAAGGATTAGAAACAAATCAAGAAATAAATCAAAATCAAATTGGTAAATTTCCTAAATTGATTCTCTAAAGATTGTGGATGCAATGATCATTATGACAATCAAGCTGCACCTTTAACTCTTTCAAATAATCCTTTACAAGTTTTTAAATTGTTATTTTCTGATGATTCTACTTTTATTAAAGATTTAAGAGAAAAATCTCCTTCAAATTGTTTTGGTAAATTTCTCTTTAAAATAAGAAAAGATTTCGATTTAAAACCCTGGTCTAATAATGAAAGAAAATTAAGTTTTAGCGTCCCTGTAAACAATCCATTCGTTAAAGCTAAATCTACAATTTGTCATGAAACGTGGCAATTGTTAAAAAAAGATTCAGGTTGCGTCATTGTTGATTTCTGTGGTAGCACCCCTGACATCCCATATGGCGATTGTTTTCAAACTGTTTGTAGATTCTGTATCACTCAAAATGGTTCAAATCAATCTCTGTGCAAAATCACTTTTGGCGTCAAATTCATAAAATCTACAATGATGAAAGGTAATCCACTTCAACTTTATTCAAAGGAATGATTAAAAATGCTTCAATTCCCCCACTTTCTGAATTTGCAGTAAATTTCTCAAAAGCTGCTATAGATCTTACAGGTGGCACTCAAGGTGATTCTATCCCTTCCTTGTCTTCAAACGACACATCCAATTCAACTCTCTACCTTAAAATTTCATTCTTTCTCTTCTTGTTTATATCCATCCTTGCTATTTATTTCTTTTATTATTCTAAACGTCCAATCCCACCATTTCTGGAAGATAAACCTTTTGGCAATGAATTCGCTTCAAGTGGATTTGAATTCATTTCTCCAAACTTTAATTCAATTTCAAACAATATAAACGAATTAAATTCAATACTCAATTCAATCAAACAAAAATCTATTGAATTAAATTACTACAAATGGCTCTCTCTAAAATATACCAATCTTTGTTCTTCACAAGACTCTGAATTTTGTAAATCAATCGCTAAAATGTTAAAATAATAAAAGTTTTAAAACAATTTTAATGTTATAAAAATAATTATGTTTATGAATTAATTTTTAAAAGAATTATTTTGATTCCTCTGTTTCTTTCTTTTCTTCAGTCTTTTCTTCT
>KE560811.1:0-13495 GCA_000442015.1 Rozella allomycis CSF55 | reverse complement strand
CAGCATCTTGTACTACGACACCATGTGAATACATCCCATCGCAAACACAATTCAAAAGAATTATTACATGAAAAGAATTAAAATGCGTTATCTAATTTCTAATTGTTTATTTCAAAATTTCATTTTCCTCGTCAATCAACTTTTGAAATTCTTCGTGTCCCACAATTTTGGTTTCCCGTAAAGAAGCCCTAGCGGTATCAAGCTTGAATTCCCAATCCTTTTGTTTATTTAAAAAAGAGTCACTTTGATGAACCAAGTTTTGACGAACTTTTTGAATATTTTTGAGCAACTTTGTTCGCTGTTCAGTTTCTAATGCATTGATTCTGTGATTATATGAAGATATTATTACTTTGAAACTTTTTCTTGATGATCATTTTCGTCTTTGATTAGTTTGTCCCAAAATTCATCCATCATAGTGGAAACTTTATTGTCATAGTCTATCCATTTTCTTTCATCTGTTTCAATGTCTTGGTGTAGTTGTGATAATTCATGTAAAACTTTTCTTAATGCAATATAATCATGATTGTTACTTTCGTTGAAGAAAATCTAATTCTTCTCTTCTAATTTTATCTCGAACTTTTTTTTGAAAATGAACGATTTTGACTGGGTAGTTTGAAAAGAGAGGATAAGCAGATGGAGATCTAGGAATCGGTTTAAAAGGTTCAATGATGTCCTTGGGGATATCAATTTCTGTTGGTGTTGAAGTTTGAATCTTTTTAGCTGATTTTAAAAGCATTTTGACATTTGTAGGAATGGATTGTTCATGAAATTTCTATTGAAGATAACGATAAATTTTACATTGAATTCTTGAATAGTTTTCATGTTTAGAAATGTTTCTCTGTGATAGCGAATGTAAGCAACAGTCAAATAATAAATAAATGAAGGATCTTCACTTATAATATGATCCATCAAAACAGCCCATTCATCAGAAGAAAAATGAGATGCAAAGAAAGTTTGAAGAATTGGCCAAGCGTAAATCTTTTATTAAGAAAACGATGAAACAAAATACTTGAGCGTTGATATTAAATTTAGTTAAATGATTAAAAAGGTTCTTGTCATGGAATTTGACCAAGTCATGGACCATTGTAAGAACATGTAGAGGCGCTGAAGGAAAATATTCAAACCAATGTTGACACCAATTTAAAATGATTGTTAAAACAAGTTCAAAACAAGTAAAAGTATTCCAAGACCCTTTAAATAGATTTACAAAAGGAAACACAAAACTGGGGAAATAATCACATTCTGCAAACAATGGACTCCAATGCCCTAAGCATGACAATACTCGTTCAAGTGTTTTAATCATTTGATAACTTTTAATGGGATATTTTCTGTTAATCTTTTCAAATGCTGGATGTAGTCCCTTGTCGCATAACGACTGAAATGGCTGCCTGTTTTCTGGAAGTCTCAACAAAAACCGCCAAATCAAAATTCTGTATTTTTCAGGAAATTCTCCAAAATTCCTTAAATAATTCAACAGCTTTTTCTTGTTAATTTTTGTATTATTTTCATTCAATTCAATTAAATCTAAAAAGCTAATGCATTCTAATTCTTTTTTCTTTTTTAATTCTGGTTTTATTTTGTTTCCTTGATTTTCAACAGTAAACGGATCATTTATTTGTATTCCTGTTTCATTATCATCTGAATTTATTATTTTCACAAAAGTTTCTTCCTTTGGCTATTTATTCAAAGCCACAATAGCTATTTACTTTGATAAAATCCTTTAGATTCATCAATTTAATCGCTTTAGGATCTTCTGAAGGAACTCCTAATAAAAACTTTCCATCTTTTGAAAATTCCACAAAATCAAATAGAACTGTTTTGGGCATTTTATAAACAAGTTTGCCTGTTTCAGCATCAACGATTATGAATAGACCAATCGAAGACACTATCCCAATCAACTACATTTAACATTGCTATTCAAAATACTTTTGTATTTCCTATAAACTTTGCTTGCTTAATTGGCGTATTAAACCCATTTGCTTCTTTGAATAATGGAATATCAATTTGTTGATGTAAACTTTGTTCATTCCATTTCCAAACAAATAAACTTGAATCCCTTTCATTTGAGAAATTCTCATGTATTACACAATTGAAACAATCACTAGCAAAGTTCCATCACTGCTAAAGCAAAGTGGTTGTTGCATTAACTGAAATTTTGATTGACTGATTGGCAACGTTATATCCACGTCAATAGACTCTTGATCACTCGGAAATGCTTCAATTCCCACGTCAATTGAAATCTTGTACAAGCAATAAAACGTTTCAAAGCTCCAAACAGCAATCTCATTATCTTTGAACATTGTCACCACTTTGTCTCCGCTGGGTGAAAAAATGGCCTAAGCTATTCATTGCATTCACTTACATGATGTATTCCAACACTAGCTGCGCCAATCAATACCCGTTTCTTTTTCTTTTCAATAATATCCCACAGGAAACATTCATTTTCCGATCCACTCAGTAAAGTTCTCTGGTCTCTATGTGAATCCAAATAGTTCACAGAAGATGTATGTCCTTTCAAAGTTGCTATTAAACTTCCACTCTCTCTCAAATCAATTTCAATGTAGTACCTGATTGAATTATTCTAACTGATCCGTCTGACATTCCGGCTATCAAAATGTTAGAATTAAATTCTTTTAAACAATTAATTTGAATTCCTTG
Source organism: Rozella allomycis CSF55 (assembly GCA_000442015.1). Taxonomy (NCBI): domain Eukaryota; kingdom Fungi; phylum Rozellomycota; genus Rozella; species Rozella allomycis. Next base: position 10,837 of record KE560811.1, on the reverse strand, counting down.
CTTTGAAATACACCTGATACTATCATTGGTGCTATAAAATCTTCAAAACATTTCTACTTGGAAAGGGAACAAATATATCCCCTGGAATCTGAAAAATAAACCTTCTTCTTGAATGACGCGTTGTTGATTTTATGCGTATGTTTCCAGGTCTCAATTTTTGNTTTTATGCGTATGTTTCCAGGTCTCAATTTTTGATTTCATCGAAAATTCGTAAACAAATTGGTCACCAATGAATGATAGTGATTAAGTTCATTAGTCTGGAAGTAACTCGATAATAGTAAAAAAAATTGTAAATATCTGTATTACTTTATTTTACTAACCGATCCATAATCCTGGTTCCACTTTTCGTACATGTCCAAATCTTTGTCCGAAACGCTCGCTCTAATTTGATCTAAAGCATTTATAAAGTCGCACAGTTGTATAGGTCTAACATTCTCCAATGATATATTTTCAATATCATCAATAGATCGAATAGGACCTAAATAGCCTCAACACCGCATTATTACCCAACGCAGCTTCTCTGCAAAGATTAGCCATATCTGACCCTGAATATCCTTCGGTTTTCTTTGCAATTTCAGTAATCTCAGCATCAGACAATGAAGATTGCTGAGTTTTCATTAGTGTTTTAACAATAGTTCCTCTAGCAACTTCATCTGGCAGAGGGATATACAGCCTTTTAGACAAACGCCTTCTCGCTGCCTCATCGATTTCATGTGGCCTGTTTGTTGCTCCTATCAAGAGAATCCTATCATTCGCATCAGTGCCTGCACCATCCTATTCATTTTGAAAAAGATAGTTACGAACTGAATCAGAAATTCTGTTTTTATTCTGCGCGATGCTTCCACTTCATTGTCTGTTCTTTGTGTGAGCAAAGAGTCGATTTCATCAATGAATATGACAGATGGTTGTTTAACCCTTGCAACAGCAAACAGCGCACGCACCATTTTCTCGCCTTCTCCAATCCATTTGGAAGTTAGTGCAGATGCGCTGATAGAAAAGAAGGTTGCGTTGACTTGACTGGCAATACATTTACCAAACATCGTTTTTCCTGTGCCTGGTGGACCAAACAATAAAATTCCTTTTGGAGGACCCCTCAAACCCGTAAATATATCAGGGCGAAGCATTGGCCAAACCACAATTTCTTTTATTGTCTTTTTGGGATGGTCAAGCCCTGCAATATCATCCCAAGTCACAGCATTGGCGACTTCCATAATCTTTTAAACGATACAAACAAATTTACTTCATTTTCTATCATTTTAACCATTTTAGGGTCAATATTCTTTAATCTTTCGTCTTCGCATTCTTCATCTTCTTCAACTTTTGGTCTCTTCACAGATCTTTTAAGTTTATTTCCACCATAAATTGAAGTTGGTTGTGACCTCTCTGTTTCTTCATTATCATCATTCTTTTTATTCATGTATGGGTGAAGGGAAGATCTCATCATTCCCAAATTTCTACCCCGCCTAACTGGTTCGCTTTTGTTTTCCTTTTCCGATTCCTCTTGATTATACGATTTCTTTTTGGATTTCATATTTTTATCCTATTTGACATTTATTCGACCATTACATATAACTGTTTAGCAGTTTTAAACTCGCAACCTTGCTTGGCTAGTCTTTGTTGCACCGTTTCCTCTTTGTCAGATTCTTCTATATCGATCACTTCCATGCTCTCTTTTCTTGAAACAACATTTTTACGCTCTTCTCGATGCTGATTCAATTTATTTATTTGAGGCTTTGGACGATCTTGAAACCACTCCGTTAATTTAAGATCAAAGGATTCAATAAATTCGTTTTCTTCCTGGTTCATTGAAGGCAATTTAAGCTCAATATCCAAATCATCCCCGTCGGATTGAAATAGTAGATCCTTCTCCTTGTAGTAGGCATTATCAACCAAGCTATATTCAGTTATGGGATATTTCCCATCGTTCAACAAAAATGATGTGAAAAAAGGATCTGCATTATCGTGTAGTATTTTTGATAGCACAAAATCCCTTTCCATAAAACACGGACAAGGGTTAGTATTACAAAGACTTAGTTTTTTTTGATTTCGCAGAATAAATTGAATCAGAGTTCATTATGCCAATGACAAACAATTGCAATAACTTAAATAAATGCACTGGATAATGGATTATGAAAACAACAAATATGATTTATTTAATTGCTCTTCTTACGGAATTGGCAACCTTCAGTCAAACGAACTTTTCCTCCAGTTGGTTGGCATAAAACGTTGGTGCAGCCAGAGCAAACAACGACAGTCTGAGCATGGGAAAAGATGGTAGTGAATTTAAAGCAACCTGTTATTGTCAGATATTAAATCTACATACCTTCACACTTGACGTCCATAAAGTATGAGTTTGGAGATTGTACCAAACGCTTGAGTTTGTGTTTGCGTTCTTCAGAGGCAACAGTTGGGTTCAACAAGTCAACAGCTAACTACATATTAGGCCATCCTACACACCAGAAATAGAGAAAGTCAAAGGAAAAATAAAAATAATATCATCAAACTTACAGTCATGGATGAGCGTAGAGGGTTAAGCCACGTTCTGAAAATTTTTCATCGGGAATTTTCCGAAATTTACAGAATAGTTGAAACATTGGGAAACAAGTTTTACTTTAATTGTTTGTGTCATTGGCGGCTAAGAATCTAAGTGCTTAAATTATAATACTGTGTTCATAAGACGTTCGAGAAAAATAGAAATATTTCCCCTATGGATAGTGCATGGAGCTACATTTAATAATATTTTAATTTTTTCTGAAAAAGTGGATGCAGGATATCGATACATCCTTTATGTAAGAACTAATAATCAACAAACAAAAACTTAAACGGAATCGAAAACTTTTATCAAATTATGTAATATAATATATATTATTCTAATAAAGTAATGAATACTACTAAAGTAGAAACATAAGTAATGAATATCTGAATGTATTATGTAAAAGGTAGCTCATTTCATGAGCCTGAAACCTTGTCATCTTTTTGAATTTGTACTCCTCTCTCACCGTTGAAATTGTCTCGTACAACGTTTCAAACAATGAGGAAATAAGAATAAGGCATGGTGATGCACCGAAGAGATATTTTATTAATTTCTCTTAAAACTTATTGAAGTTTTCCAATGCCTTCAGAAAAATATCGCTGTAACGAATCATAGCCGCTGTAAAGCGGCAAGCACTGGTGATTTCGTCTTCAATTTCATCGCGATCACTTGTTTCCACATTTTCTTTGGCAACGTTTTTGACGATTCTCGTCAATGGTTTACACTTGTTCTTTACTCTCATGATTGCATTTTTATGAACACGGATATGTGAAGACACTTCATTCAATTTCTCCAAGAACTCATCTACTTCCGGAATCTTGTTTGTGACACATTGTAAAGCTCTGCAAACGTCATGATAAGGAATGCAATCGGCTTGATCATCATTGAATATTACTACGTGGTCATCTTTAGGTTCGAAATCCAAGCTAAAATCATTAGCACCATCCATCGCTTTTTTCTTCACATAGATTGCCAAAGTTAACAACAAAGCTTTTCTACCGTCATCGTCCGATTCTACGTAATGCTTATTAATGGCTTGCTTTTTCCCGTCCAATATGATTTCTTCGAAAGTACCACAGAAATCATCCATTATATGGTCTCTTTCTTTGCGACATAATGCTACAATGTCACTTTTCAGACTGTCCATCGAAATTACCAGCTTTGAAAATTTGTTAACGTATTCGGTGACTGTTTTCTCGAGGTCGCCAAATTCATGATAGGTATCTTCCACATCTTTTATTCTCGACGTAAGTTGTTGACAAAGTTTTGGGTAATTTTTTTGGTCAATTACTGCTTCCAGAAATCGCCCAAGAATGACTAATGTGTTTTGAAGATTTTCTATGCAAGATTCAAGACCCTCCATAACTTGGCTAACTACAACACTACAATAATTATCCATTAAATCATTAGCATCATTCGCTATTTTCTCTATTTCCGCTGCTTCCTGTGAGCCCCGTTTTACGACACCATCGACATAGGACACGGCACGGAACTCTTTTAGAGCTTTAGAAAATGAAGGTTTGATCTGCTCAATGACTTGGACGTTTTTGAGTTGTTCATCATCATCTACCTAAATTTTCATAAATGCGATCACCTGCTGAATTTATTGTAACGTCTTTCAGCACTTCTTTAAGTTTCTGGTTGTTGCGACCATATTCTTGCAGATCTAAACCTGCAGGAAATCCAGAAACATGAAGAACATACGCGATTATAATAAAGACGTGGCAATAGAAAAACTTCATCTTGGCCAGGGTTGATGCAAAATTTTGAAACTCAAGGATCNTCTGATCCAAATGATTTAAACTATGAAGACTCTGATGACCCTGAATGCCTTCCGACTTCATTCCACAAGAGGGGGGAGAATGTGAACAATCTTGAATATTGTTTTATTTGCTATTCCGGAAATTCTGAAATCATGTACCCTGGCTGAAGAAAAACTTTTAAATAAACTCAGCCACAACGGCTTTTCATTTGCTATTTTAAATTTAATGAATAGTCCATATATTCATTTTTTTAAATTTTCAAAAGCATCCAAAATCAAAATTTGTGGAATATCTAGTTAAATCATAAAAACACTCCGTCCAGTTAACGAAGAACTAATAGATGTAAAAAAATTATCGCGAATTTAGTTTTTATTGATATTGATCAACACTCTCAACACATATGAAAGTGTTGTAATGCTTTAAGAAATAGTTCGCCGTGATATCTTGCACATGCTGCCTCAAAAACTAAATCTTTAATTTCGAAGTCTGTTATGTCAATACTGTTTTCAATAGCATCTTTGGAGCCACAAATAAGCGTATTAAACTTTGTCGATAATTTTTTTATAGCAGTTTTGTGCACCCGAATTTCTGAATTCACGTTTGATATATTTTTCAAAAAAATGTCTACCTCTGGGATTTTACCATCAACACATTGTAAAGCTTTAGAAAGATCATAATAAGGAACACAATCCGCTTCACCATTATTATTTACTAAAACATAGTCATCTTTTGGATCAAAATCCAAGGCAAAGTCATTCTCTCCATCCATTTGTTTTTTACTCACATAGATGGCCAAAGTCAACAGTAAAGCTCTAACACCTCTATCGTTGCATTCTTCGTAGTGATTATTAATGCTTTGTTTTTTCCCGTTCAATGTTATTTCAGTGAAAAGGCGTTTGAAGTTATTCATTAAATCGCTTCTTTCTTGAAGGCATAATTGATCAACCTCTCTTTTCAGAGAATTCATCGATTCAGCGGCATTTTCGAATTTTCCTGTAAAAATTCTAACAGTTTTATCGTGATCTTCAAAATCAGAATATAATTGTGTCACACCCTGTATCCTCTTTTGTAGGGCTCTTGTATACTTCTGAAGCTCTTTTTCATCATTTAAGTTGTTCAGCATACAGCCCAAGACATCTATTATTGACCTTAGTTTTGAGTTGCAACGATCTAAGGATTCACTAAGGCGCGATACGACCGTAGAACAATAATCATCCATTAATGAATCTGCGTCATTGGCTATTTTCACTATTTTTTTGGCCACATCAGAGTCCCTTTTAACAACACCATCCACATAAGTCACGGTGCGAAAATTTCTTAATGCTTCAACAAAATCTGGTTTGATTTTTTCGATTCGCCTCACATTTTCCAGTTTTGGGGTGTTATCATCTACGTGATATCGAAATAATCCATTTACCTGTGTCAACTGACACTGCTCGCAAAATTTGTCTAAGTTGTTCGTTATTACCTGCATATTCTTGAAGGTCTAGTGTCATTGGAAACGCTGAAACGTGAACATAAACGAGAACGAGGACAATAAGGACGCGACAATAGAAAAAAGTCATCTTTAAAAGTTTAAACCAGGGTCACTTTCCGAAAATTGTTGATCTAAAAATCTAAATGTCGGAATTTAGTGGATAATCCTTACATATTTTTTAATCATTTCATGACCTTAAATATCGACTTTCAACTTTCAATGAGATCTTGACTCTTGAGAAGGAACATTAAATAAACGAGAACTTTAAGAATGACAAATTTTAGAAAGCTTGTAATTATATATTATTTTCATTCTTAGATTTCTTAGTTTTTCAATTTATTGAACTGTGAGCCAAAGGATGTTGGATATTTGAACATTTTTTATCAGTTGCTTTTAATGCCCTATTTTGGAATAGCCAGGGTCAGGTGATGGCGAATTGGAAAACCATTACGGGAGTGACCATATTTGCAGCAGCAGCTGCTACTATTGGTTATGCAGCATATTTTGACTATAAGCGCCGAAATGATCCTGAATATCGTGCAAACTTGGGTATATGTGTTGTCAAATATTTACATAGCTGCGGAAAAGAAGAAAGCTAAAAAGAAGTTGAAGAGCGAAGAGAAGGCGCAGAAAGATGCCAAGAAACAAACGAAAAAGGAAAAGGAAAGAAAAGGAACTGAAGGAATTCTTGAAATTAGCATGGAGCAAATAGCGTTAATGTCTCAGAATGAAAGAGTTGAGTATTTGCAAAGGCTTTTGGCGATCGGAGAAACGTTTGCGCAGATGGGGCCTAGCAAGTTCATGGAAGCTGCGGAGTATATTGCCAAGGCAGTGAGACTGGTTCCTGATGCACCTAATTTGTTGAGAATGATTGAGCAAACTTATGGAAGAGATTTGTCTGAATGTGTTGCATCGAAAGTTAGCAGCGAAACGGTTTTTCAGTTGAGAACGTACTTGGCCAGTTTGGTGCCTCCAAATGCGAATGTTGAGTTGTCTACCGATGAAACAGTGCTTAGTGATTTGTCTGAATTTAAGAAGCTCGTTGTTACGATGCATGCAACGAAAGATATTAAGCAAGGAGAGTTGGTGTATGAAGAAGTTCCAGTTGTGTCTGTTTTGTGTTCTGATCTTGATCAAAGTGAATATTGCTTTGATACTCAAATGAAGTTGGACAAAGAAAACGCTGCGCAAAGTCCAAATGGTAGATTTTACATTTCTGAACAAGTGATGAAGAAGAGCTTTGATGATTATGAAAAGTTGATGTTGCCTTTTAATAAAGAAAATGAATCTGTTTTTGGACTTCCATTGGATTTAGCTTTGACATTTAAGTTCTTGGCTAAATTTTCAGCTCCAAAACTTCAAATGAGAATGACAAATCATTTAGAGACAATGCAATTCGATCAAAATTTGAACTTTGAAGAAGAAATCAGCAAGATTGGCGATTTGTCTAGATTCACTGATCCAAAGAAGAATCCAGACTTTGCTGCTCTATTAGAACCAACGACTTTCTTAATCGTTAAAGGTCTAGTTAGTGGAAACATGATTGGCTTCTCCGTTGATGATTCTCCAGTTCGCGATGCCACTAACGCAAAGGAATTAGATAACTATTTGTCTGTTGCAGCACCTGATCTTTCCAAAGTAGCTGGGGTTGGGTTCTATGAACTTTCAAACTTTCTTGCCAAAGATGAATTTCCAAATGCCAAGATTGAATACACTGACTCTCATCGTATTAGAATAGTTGCTGACAAGGACATTTCGGTCGGTGACAAAATTTCAATTCTAGGCTATTTTACATAAATTTATCATTTAATTATTTTATTAATTGATTTGTTTTCTTGAAAGTCCTCAATTTATAATTAAAATAATGCAGAAATACTACTAAAGTGCAGTCTGTACATAGCATATCAATTACAGGCTACAGCCGCTTAAATGACTTGAAAGAGCTATGAAATTAGAAGTTTATGCGCTTATTTTCTTCCAAAAAGCATTGCGATTACATAAAGGGAGGCCTTGAAGCGATTTTGGATAACTGTGGACAGTGGGAGGCTGGACATATCAATTAGGTAATGCTATTGATCGTCACACTTCAACTGTTAATAATCGAACCAATAATCATTGCTAATTAACCATTTTGAAAAGTTAGATATGTGATAAAACTATGTTTTTTGGTACATGCTAACTTCCAAGCGTCGGCTACGTCGNTCTCATTCGTCGTGTTGTCACTCTAAATGTAAAGATAGCACTCCAGTTCGCTAGATTTGGCTTCATTCAGGGTTGTTAAATTTTATCGCCATTCATCCCAGAATGATAACATTTATATAAAAGGGGTACAATTAAAAGATAGAATATTAATTTATTTAAATATTAATGTTCAATGTTCGGTAAAACTTTGCAAAGCCGTTAGAAATAAATCGCTGTAGTAAATTGAGGTTGCTGCAATTTTGCATAAATCTCCAATATCATTAATTCTCTGGCTGATTTCTATTTCACTTTCGTCTGTGTCATCTTCAACAAAATCTTCGGTGTTACGAATAAGTGTATTACACTTTATCATTAGTCTGCTTAATGCAGTTTTATGTAGACGAATTTGTGAATTCACATTTGATATATTTTCCAGGAATTCGTCTACTTCTGGAATGTTGCCAGTAACACATTGTAAAGCTTTAGAAAGATCATAATAAGGAATACAATCCGCTTCACCATTATTATTTACTAAAACATAGTCATCTTTTGGATCAAAATCCAAGGCAAAGTCATTCTCTCCATCCATTCGCTTCTTTCTCACATAGATAGCCAAAGTCAACAGTAAAGCTCTAACACCTCTATCGTTGCATTCTTCGTAGTGATTATTAATGCTTTGTTTTTTCCCGTTCAATGTTATTTCAGTGAAACAAGCACTGAAACCATTCATTAATTCGTTTCTTTCTGTTAAGCATAAGTCCTCAATGTTCTTCTTCAACCCATTCATATCAGTTTTTAAACCCGTAAAATTTTCCGCGTATTTGGTAACAGTTTCATCGAGTTCTTGAAATTCAGAATACACTTTTTCCACGCCCATAATTTTCTTGGATAGGAGCTTCGTAATACATTTATACTTTTCCTCCTCATTTGCCACGACCAACATGCGACCAAACACATTCATTATGGCAGACATTCTTTCTTTGCAAAGATCCAAGGATTTATGAACCTCGCGCACCACAATTTTACAATATTCATTCATTAATTCATCTGATTTTTCAGCTATACTAACTATTTTCTTGGCTTCATCCGAGTCCCGCTTAATGACACCATCCACATAAGTCACTGCACGAAACTTATCCAACGCTTTAACAAAACTTGGCTTCACTTGCTGAATATGTTCCAGATTTTTAAGATTTTCGTTGTTATCTACCTAACATTCATGTAATACAGTTACCTACGTCACTTACGTCCACTATCTTTAAAACTTCTTGAACCTGCTGGTTGTTACCACCANAGTGATTATTAATGCTTTGTTTTTTCCCGTTCAATGTTATTTCAGTGAAACAAGCACTGAAACCATTCATTAATTCGTTTCTTTCTGTTAAGCATAAGTCCTCAATGTTCTTCTTCAACCCATTCATATCAGTTTTTAAACCCGTAAAATTTTCCGCGTATTTGGTAACAGTTTCATCGAGTTCTTGAAGTTCAGAATACACTTTTTCCACGCCCTTAATTTTCTTGGATAGGAGCTTCGTAATACTTTTATACTTTTCCTCCTTATTTGCCACGGCCAACATGCTACCAAACACATTCATNAATAGCATGATAAAATAAAAACTTCATTTTCACGTCAGGGGTCTTGCCTTTTTGATCTACTTTTCGAAATTTACTTATCTAAAGATTTAGGATTTTCGTCTTGTCATGAAAATCAACGTTTGAAGCAATTAACATTGTACAAAAATATTTAGAAAGGTTGATATAAACACACGAATACACGATTATCATGATCATCGCCGGCGACCTAGGTCCAAGTCTCAAGATTTGTTAATTTTTATAACGAGCTTTTTTTCATGATGGGTTGTCTGTTAAGGATGCTAAATCTAACAAGCCTTAATTACATTGCTTTAAAAAGGGCCACATCTGAACTGCAAACAATTTTATTCCACTTGCCATGCTCGTGATTAACAAACATCTTTCTCTAACGACCCACACTAATTCATCCATTTAACTGTTTTATTAATTGTAATATCTGATTTCTTGTTTTTTCTTGCATCACATCCATTTCATTCTCATCGCTTTCTTCATTCCTCTCATCAATCTGGTTTTGCAGCGATTTCACATGTTCCCTCAACTCCCTTATCTCATTTCTCAGCCTAGCCTCCTGCTCATCTTTCCGATGGTGGTATTTCAAAATCGCCGTCTCGATTTGCTTCAATTCCATTCTCTGATTAAACGAATTCTCATACTCTCTCAACTTTGCATGCAGTTGCTGGTTTTTGTCAGTTAATGCTTGGTTTTGTGTTTTCAAAGTCTCGATTCCCTTTATGAGCCGCTCTATGTTGGTGTTGTGTGTCTTGTGCATTTCTCTTATTTGTTTTTCGTAGGATTTCTTGAGAGAAGCTNTAAGATTTCTTGAGAGAAGCTTCTCGTTGCTCGTATATCAGTTTTAGGTCCTCAATTTCGGTTTGGATCCAGTGGGACTTTCGAGATGGGAGGATGCGAGGGTCCAATTCGTCTATTGTCATCTCATCCATTGAAAATTTATGATTGTAATGATAAACAAACAAAACAACATATTTGAACGGATACATATTTTCTGAGAAAACTAATTGACCCACGAAACTCTTTATTTAAATTAATTTTCGAATGTTTCATTAACATGAATCAAAATGCCCAACCGATCACCTCTTCTGCATAGATGGTCTCTGCACAACAACGAATCTAACATTCTCCGGCGCATAATTCTCCCATCTCGCTCTCCAAACGAACATGCGATTGATGCTGAATCTAGCAAACGGTCCCCTTTCAGAAATTTCGCGCACGATTGTCCTTACAATATGCTGCACGAACATTGACACCTGCTGATCATGCACATCCCGCCTG
>KE560804.1:0-14755 GCA_000442015.1 Rozella allomycis CSF55 | reverse complement strand
TTCTGAAGTCCGGGTCGTAAACTCCCCGTCCGATAAAATTATTATTATCAAACCCAAGCGCCTCATTCATGAGAGGTGTACTGATGAATTACAACCTGACTGTGAACGAAAATCGCAGGCTCTTTAGAAAATTAATGTTATTGAGCTTGTAGATAGAAAGTCTGTAATATAAATGGCATGTGGGAATTAGTATTTAACCGTTGAAGAAGAAAGCGGTTTAATAAACATGTGAGGGGGAATTATCTTACTAAAATCTCTTTCCCGGATAGTGGATGGAATCAGGAATATATCATATTTCAGTAAACAATACAAATCCTTTCTGTATGGAATCAACTGGAGGAATGGACGTAGATTCTTTGGCTTTCCTTAAAAGTATCGCGCATGCAGTGTCCAATCTGCAAAATATTGAAACTAATGTGGTATATCACAGGCTGAGATTAAAAATTAGTTTCACATTAGCAAAAAGGAATGCATCCATGATTCTGAGAAGACTGGCATAAACACTTTAAATAAAATTAGTTGTAAGAATACAAATCCTTTTGTTCGAGATGTGGGTTGAAAAAATATTGTGGCTTTGAATGTTTTTTCAAACAGATACTGCAAAAGACAAAATTTTGATAGTTTTTGACAAGGTAATTACTCTTTATTGATAATTAAAGTCTATAACAATATATGGTTTAGCTGATCTACAAGTACTGCATGGTAATGTGTGGGTGAATAATTTTCAACTGAACCCCTCTGCAAATACACAAAGAATATATTCGCCTAAAACAAACAGTTTAATTTCTCTAACTTATGGCGGTCCTAGCGGCGAATCCTTAATTCCTAATGATATTTTGGAAGTTTTAAATGCAAATGACATTAAACTTGACTGCAATAATTGTGTACTACTTTTAGACAAACTCGATTTCCATGCTATACATCACAAGTATCCTGAATATCGATACATATTTGGAAAAGTAATATTAAATTGTTCAGTCTATTGCAGAGTGAAAAGGAAACGTTGGAAATATATCCATCAGAAGAAAGTCCTCTACCGACTCTTCAAATTACAGAAAGCTGGATTAGAGCATTTCAAGATTTAAATAATTCAGTACACTCTGTGTTTGTTTGCGGTTCAAAAAATGTTGGGAAATCTACATTTAGTCGATGCTTGTTGAATGGTTTCTTGTCAAATTATGATAAAGTTATTTATGTAGATTTCGATGTTGGCCAACCTGAATTTACACCGCCAGGGCTTGTCTCGGCTCGGGTCATTTCGAAACCTGTTTTCGGACCGCCTTTTACTCATGCAATTAGCAATAACCATCATGAAGACTTTGAATCGTGTAAATACGTTGGAACTTTAAATATTAACGACAATCCTTTGGAATACTTGAAAGCGTGCACCTCAGTGATGACTAGCGTTCATAATTATATTAATCAAAGCAAACAACGCTACCCAATAATTTTTAATTCGCTTGGATGGATTAAAGGAATTGGCTTGGAAATCATTAAAGAGCTGGTAATGCTCACTCTTCCATCGCACCTCGTGTTTCTAAAATCTAATCAAGTTTCACAGAATGGCCAAAACGACGCAAAAATATTCTTCGATGATCTATTTACAACTCCCAGGGTATTTTCAAAATCATCTCAAAATGATCTTGAGTCTTTTGTGGTGTTGGAAAATACAAACTTGATTGAACTTTCGTCTTCTTCTCCCAGTCAATTTAGTTTTCAACCTTTTGATCACAGGACTTTGCGTTTCATGTTTTATTTATCTCATAATCCAGAATATCCCCTTTCGTTTGATCCAAGGCCATTGAGTAGCGTTCCTCCTTTTGTAATTCCATTTAATGATGTGGCCCTGTGTATTCCTTTTGAAAAAGTAATGAAATATGTAGAATATGTTTTAGATTGAAAGGTCAAATTATCTACTTGCATTCAACGCTTCACTCGTCGCCTTGCTTTACAATCCGAATTATCATTTTGATGAAAATTCTACACCAAAGAACTTTCCTCGTTTTTTAAGAAATGAATGCGAAGCAGTTGGAGAGTCTCAATGTTTGGGTTACGGTACTATATTTAATTTCATGTGAAAAGGTTTCATTCGTTCAATTGATCACAAGAATTGTCTTTATCATTTAATCACACCATTATCTTCAGATAAATTAAGCAAGGTCAACATCATCGCTAGGTCAAATATGGATTTGCAGCCTTCAATGCTCACTCCAGCAGTTCGTGACATGAATGCTCCCTACATCGAGCATCTTGCTGCTGAAGGATTAGGCGCTATGCAAAGACGAGTTAGACAAAACATTAAAAGGAATGCGTTAGGTTCACATAAACCTTAGTTAAATACATTTATAATAAACAATATGCATAGTTAAGGCCTGTGTTAATTTTGATTAATCAATTTTCCTCCATTTTCTTCCCTGGCGTATTTCTCTGTGACTTTTGCTTGAGCTTCATGGGCGATACACAAACTGAATCTACATATCCATTCCTCTTGCAGCAATCATCGAAAGCCAAAAAATATTCACTGCATTTTCGTCGTTTAAAGTTATTTTGGATCATGCATGCCTTAATAGCATGATGAACGTCCGCACATTTTAAGCTGTGGCCATCTGCCATTCGATTTTTACGAAATGAATGATGACGAAGAAAAGACTAGGTTCATCGTAGAACTTGAATTCTTGCAGTGTTTAGCGAATCCTGCATACTTAAATTGTACATTGTAGTACAATCTAACATTAGATTTGGCTCAAGAAGGGTACCTGGAGAAACCTACCTTTAGAAACTATCTAAAATATCTCACATACTGGAAAAAACCAGAATATTCCCGTTTTATACAGTAATTGAAACTCCTCTGTATCAAAGATATCCCCACGCATTGTATTTTTTAGACAAGCTGAATGAAGCACCAGATGAAATGGCGGCGTATCTCAAACGGCCAGAAGCCATTACCTTGCTGCATCAACAACAATATTTTCATTGGCTCAATTACAGAAAAACTAGACCAGACTAAATTTATTGCTTTATTTCATTATTCGCTAGTTCTTCTTTTCAGCACTTTCTCCCCTTAGTTTTAGAGTGATTGATTCATCATTTGGAGTAATATCTTCTAAAAGAAAAGATTCGCTTGATGGTTGTTTTGGGCGCTTTATGTAAACATATTTTTTCCTTTGCCAGTGGAAACATTCCTTTACTTTAGCGTCGTATCATAAAGAATTTTAACAATTCCAGATTTTTCGGCATACAATGTGTGATCTTTCCCAGTGGCGACCTTTTATTGTTCGTAGCTTAAAGATTACATGATTTGCCGGCTTGTATTTGTACCCATGTTGTCTGATGATAATATCGCCTTGATTTGCCCATTGCCCTTAAAAATTAGAAAACTTGCTATTACCAGAAAGTATTTTGACACCCAACCTTTTCCCTTCACTTGGCTTTGAAGGAATTACATATCCAGCTAGCGTCAATTTTCTCTTATAGCGGACCTGAGAGCATAAAATTCCACTTAAAGGCGATAATAATGGCTTTCCTGTATAACTGATGAAACTAATAGGGACATTCATATTTGGCAACTTTTTGAAATTTTGAGAATCACAATTTCGAATGCCATTCGACTTGTATGTCCAATCAAAGCGAGTTGAGTACAAAGATTTGATGCATATAAGAAGCATTACAATTTTCAATGATATGGAAAGCAATTAAATAACGAGAATCTTACTTTATTCCTATTTCATGTAAATTATGGTCCTAGAATTATGCTGCTTGCTTGACAGCAAATCTTTTACTTCTCTTCTCAAACCAAAGTTTAGTTTTTTCCCTATCGGGAACCCGCGCCTCAAATTGACCCATTTCATTAATCATGTTCTCAATGTTCGCATTTATTTTGTCCTCATCATAGTCTAACAATCATAAATGATAGTTTTACCTTTAGATCTTTTATCTGCAAGAAAGCAAATATTCTTGGTTGAAGGAATTCGCAAAGACTCTTGAGTAGACACATAGCCACAGTTTACAATGATAGATTCAACATATTGTAAGTATTGTTGATATTGGGTTTTGGAATGGTCTGTATGTGTCATTTTCCTTCCATTGAGCAAATGAAAGCAGCATGGCAAAGCCATAAAAGATGCATTTGCCCTATGAGCCAAAATTGGGATCCAGGGAATCAGCTCATCAGCGTGATTTCCTATGATAAAGTTTGCATTAACGTTCATGTCTTTTGGATAGAGTGTTTTCTCAATCAGCGTTACATTTTGGGGGTACATGTCCCACACTTTTCTTTTCGATTGATCAATTCCGTATCCAGAATAGCCCTCTATTGCTTTAGAATTACTTGGAATTACCTTGAGTTAAGACGTACGTTAAAAACCCATTTCCACATCCCATGTCTACAAATCTTATTTCTTTCTTAGATCTTTGATTAGTGATTATTATCCTTACTCTCTCCAATAGCAAATCAGAAATGATGCGATTGCAATATCTTCGTATATCATTTTAAGAGGGTCAGTGGATTCAGGCCAGTCTTTTACCCAATGTTTATACTTGTCTTTCAATTTTATGTACTCGGATTGAAAAGCAGATCTCGGAACAGTCAAATCATGCTTCCCTTTTTTCTTGTAACCTTCAATTGACGTAGTGCACCATTTTATTAGTTTCTTCAATAGATCTTTGTGTACTGCATGTGATTTCTCAATTGCCCACTGATCTGCCTTTTCGTTGAATATGCAGGATATTGAAATATGTGTTTCATTCATTTCATATTTCAAAAAATCAATCTTTTAATATTAATAAACACTATTACGGGCAATACGTAGTATGGCATGACCTTTGATTTGTCGTAAAGAGGTTTATATAGTACGCAAGAGCCTATTATGTGAATTGGTCTGTATAATACCATTTGATATCGTCTCATATACTACTACTTGTTGATGAAATGGTTCAGTAGTTGGGCTTGTTGAATTTAGTCGTTTCTGATACATCACACGCTCTGCGACATCTATAATATTGCAACTTTGTTCTTTTCGTAAAATCTCTTTTGTATCTTCTGTTACATGTAAAAAATCCAATTCTTTTCTTTCCGCTCTATCCAGAAAAGGATATACTATTGCAGCATCTTGGAATGTCCATCTATTCTTAATAGTGGCTAATATATAAAAATTACTATAATTTCCAGGAATTGTTGTTGAGAAAAGTTTATTTCTGAAATGGTAAAACTGGCTAGCTGTGTGAAAACATTCGTCATGCTCAAAAATTTCGCTGTGGCGTAATGTTTAAGAGTAAATTAAATAAATAACGCGTCTTTATTTAGCTAAATAGAGTATCTACTATGCTCTTTATATTGACTTTCTTGAGGTCGGTGTACGTTTGGCCTGTACCAACAAATAAAATTGGTGATTTTGAAGTGAACGTCATTGACAGTGCTGCCCCAACCTATTGCAATATCAAATTTCATTTTACCTTATCGTCAATAGTATCAAATTTGGTAAGCAATATACCGTCTATTTGTCTTGGATGATCAGAAAATGAATAATCTTTCAAGGCTTGATTGAATTTCGTTAACTGATCAACAGCTTCATTCCCCACAAGGGCTTCTCCAACAAACACAATTTTGTTTGGCTGATTATCACTAACTAATTTAGCCAATGATCGCATTAATGGTTCGTTGTCTTGCATTCTACCCGCCGTATCTATTAAAACTACATCAAAGCCATTCTTTTGCCCTTAATTTAGAAATACAACAATATTTTACCATATTGAATCGCATTTTTAGCTATCGCAGCGGCATCTTTTCCATACCCTTTTTCAAATAGTTCAACCGAGGAATTGTTGTTCAACTTGCTTAGATTTTTAACATGAACTCTAAGCTGTTCAACTGCACCAGATCTAAAGGTATCGCACGCCGCAATCAAAACTTTCAAGTTATTTTGCAAGAGCCAAAAGCATGTTTTGGAAAGGTTAGTACTTTTCCCAACGCCATTCACTCCAATGAAGCAAATAGAGTAAACTTTATTTTGTTGTTTCGATGTCTTTATTTCTCCCAGTAAGTCTTGGGCGTTTGAAGGTGTCAAAATTTGTCTAACAACTTCTTCGGTACTCTGTTGGACTATTTTTGAAATGCCTGTTTATTTAAAAGAGAGAATTTTACTTGAAAAAGTTCCAACTTGTTTTCCTTTGATTGAATCGACAACAGACTGGCAAATCACCTCTGCAATGTTCGAGGCAACATTTTTCGAAATCAAATGATCTTTCATTTTATTCTTTATTGGATTCAAGTTTGCCTCATTTAAAGTCTTTTGTGCAGAAAATGAACTAATTATTGATTTGAATAACCCAGTGCTTTTCTTTTCTGTTGTATCTGTCTCCATTTCCGTCAATTCGTATATCCCATCTTTATTTAACGTCACTCTAGTTTTAATCTATATAGCATATTATAGTTCCTTACTTTGTCGTCAAATCGATCATTTCCCGCTGCTTTAGATTTATCACTGTAATCCAACGCCTCTGCTTCTTCTTTGGTTACCTTGTCATCCCATTTTCTCATTTTCTTTCCAGATCTATGTTTCGTGTATTCCATTAATATTACTTGCTTGATTTAGTTCCCGAATCGTTAGTGGCTTTTGGAGATTGTATTCTAGTGCTTGAGTCTTCCACCTTGTGTAACAGATTGGTGAAATCTTTTTCGAGAGAAAGGGGTAAATCCAACGCAATTCCTTTGTTTATTTCATTGATCACTTCACAGCATTTAGCACCAAAGTTTAAAATGGATTGTTGGAGTAACTCTGGAATGTAGGAAAGTTGCAAAGATGTCTGATATACCGCAATAAATATCAGATTTAATTCAGATACAATGGATGCCATTACAGTGTACGGACCAACACTTGTTTGAGTACAGCGATTTTTAATATACTCGTCCAAGAATGTTCCAAGAGGATCTCCTTTTAAAGAAACAAGATTGTAAGAAAAGAGAATTAAACCACTTGTTCCAAGTATGTAAAAAGCATCAATCATTTTTTGGGAATTTCGAATAATCCTGTTGAAATGTTTACATTTCCCAATGACCACAAGAAATCTTAGTCATCATAAACAATACAGAGAAACTTTTCCTATTAGAACTAAATTTAAAACTGATTATTTAACAGAACTAACTCAAAAATCAAAAAGTAGAAATAGCTATTGGTTTGCATAGAATTGGCACCTTTCGACTATAATTTAGCAAATAAATTAATTGAAAGAAATAAAATCACAGAACAAGAAACATTATCTCTGCCAGTGTATGTTGAGAATACAGAAAAGGATCAAAAATACTTGTGGCAAAATTTCGGCCTAAAATTGAAGGTTGAAGAGTAATCGCAGCGACTTTTTACTAGATAGGTCGAAATTAATATCTGAAATAAAAAGGGATTTTAGTTTTATGTGTGAGAATTCAAATCTTAATGATTCTTGTGCAGAATACTATCTCCAAATTCGGAATGAGTTTGTCTCGATGATGAATACATTAAATTTGGAAAAGAACAATTTAATTAAAGGTATTAATCAACTATCTTGATACCAGAACTCAAGGAAATTATAGATTCTATTAAGGTAATAGCGGAAAGATGCTCATCGGGCAATAATGCTGAAATTTTCAAGGCTCAAATTGAAGAGATTATTAAAAACCACTTGGAAAAATTAGAAATTGATAGTTTTGACAACGAAAAAAATCAATTGAATGAACTGATAAATTTTCAACGTGAATTGGAATCAGATTTCTCTTTGGTTGTTACAATTTCAAATTTACCTGCTAATAATTTTAAAGAAAATTTAATGATTCTTTCAAATTCAATTGAAGAGTAATATTCATTCAAAATGTAGACTTGATTAGACAATGAATTTGTTAATCTTTTAAAAACAAAAAAGTCACGAGAAAATAGTCTTGAAAGACAGTTTTTCTTGGAGCTTTATGGGCTTTTAAATCCTGAAGAATACCATGAAATATATCCAACTAATCATAGACTGAAACTTTTAAATGCCATTGAAATTAGAAAGAATGTAAAAAAGACTTTTCCAAAAGAACTTCCCGCTTTGAGAAAAGATCCATCTGTAGAGCGTGCGGAGATTATAGAAAGTTGGAAACGGCATCGTGAACTTTTGATTAACCAATTGAAGCAATTTTTATCTGTAACTGACCTTTAAATTTAACAAAGAAAAATGAAAAGGAAAATGAAGAGAAAATGAGGCTAACATTCGAAAAGTTGGCACAAAGCGATAAATGTGATCAACTCCATGTTAACCTTCAGAATAAAGAAATCAAAACACTTTTAAAAAGTTCTTCGGGTTTATTGGAAGCATTACCAAGAAATGGAGCAAAGGCGGTAAGAATTTCATGTTGCAATAAAGAAAGATTCTGAGTGAAGAGAAATCGAGAATTAATAAAGAAAAATTAATTTTAAAAAAGAAGATTGAAAGCATTGCAAAGGCTCGAAGGGATTTAAATGAAATGGAAATTGACGAGGATAATCAAAGGAGGCGTTCCCAAGAGCTTAAACTTGTAGGTTTCTATTTCTCATCAAAACAAGAAAAACATGAAAAGAATTCAAGCGAGAAAAGAAATAGATTTACAAAAAGCCCAAAAAGTTAAAGAGAATAAAGAATTGCAAGAATCAAAACAACTACAGTCACAAAAGATCTTGCAAAAAATAATTGAATCAGTTGCACCAAAAGTTTCGAGGTAATTAAAAATTATAACCTTTAAAGGGACTCTAAAAGGGCAGTAAAGGCAACAGCTTCATTTAAAAACGCGATATCTGCCACAAAGGATTTCTCTTTACTTTCTCACTTTGATCCACATAGTTTCAATGATGCGTATCTTTTTAAAGATAACCGGTAAGTATTTAAGATGCTTTTCAGACTTAGATTTAAGCTATTAACGTTGCTTCGAGAAAATAACATTCCCATCAATGATTATGCCACTCAAGCTCTAAAATCACTTGAAACAATAAAACCAGCAAGAANTACAAACACAAATCCATTCGATAGAGAATGTACGATATATGAAGCAATATTTTTTTTGAACTCAGTAGCTCAAATATTCGGCACGATAAAGGAAACCGAAGTTTCCACTTTGTTTGTTATTTGCAAGTTGCCATTATTTTACTTTTAAAATTACAAAAAATAAAAAATATTTGTTAAATTAAGATTTCTTTAACCATTAGAANAAATCAGCCAACTGAGGAAGTGCATTATCCTGAGCACCGAAAACAATTGGCTCCGAATACCTCCTCGAAAGATTCCCTCTATTTTCCATCAGCCTCGAAATCTGAATCGAGCCTCTCCTCCCATACACATTTTTCCTGTTCTCCTTGAACCAATTATTCACCCACCGCGGATCTTTCATAATCCTCGCAGACAAGGCCCGAATAGTGCCTACATCGGGATTCGCATTTTCGTTAAACGAGGCTCTCAACNCGTTTTCTCCCAAATTTGGTCTATGAACTCAGAACACCCAATATACAAAGTAATATTTATTTTCAGCCCTATAGTAAAGGTAGTTGCCGACATATAGGTGGCGGAAGTTTTGGAAGGNGAGTTAATACTATTTTCACCTCGATTACACACTCACTTTAAGGGATTTACCTCTTTGACCAGGGGGGTTGTCGAGTGGTGTGTGTGTGTGTGTGCGTGTGTCTGTCTGTCTGTCTGTCTTGCATGTAACAACNATATTTTTTTTTGAAATCATCAGCTCAAATATTCGGAACGATAAAGGGAAGCGAAGTTTTCAATTTGGTTGCCACTTGCAATTCGCGATTATTTTACGTTTAATATATTAAAAAATAGAATAATATCAAATTATCAATTATGAATTTGTCCTTATTTATTGCTGTCCCGGGCTAAAGAATCTTTGTCCTTCCTTGTATTTCCGAAGTGGCTTAGCCACTCAGGCCTTACCAAGCCATCAGTTGGGGGTGGGGTTGGAGTTTACGACCCGGACTTCAGAAACGATTATTGGCAAGTTGAGTTAATACTATTTTCACCTCGATTACACACTCACTTTAAGGGATTTACCTCTTTGACCAGGGGGGTTGTCGAGTGGTGTGTGTGTGTGTGTGCGTGTGTCTGTCTGTCTGTCTGTCTTGCATGTAACAACTTTTTGCTTCCGTTTTCTCCCAAATTTGGTCTATGAACTCAGAACACCCAATATACAAAGTAATATTTATTTTCAGCCCTATAGTAAAGGTAGTTGCCGACATATAGGTGGCGGAAGTTTTGGAAGGGGATTGCTCATTAATATGGCACATTTGTGTCTATTTACAAATAAATTAAATTAAAATAATAGATTTTTGTTTTATCTACTTTATTAGCGTTTTAGAGCCATGAGATTTGCTTGTTACACTTAGTTCTGAGTCCTTAGTGTCGTACCAGACATATTAATGACATGATGATATTAGATGGATGAAACATCTGATATTAATCATAAGATGATATTTATTAAAGATCTACAAATAGAATGTGAAGATAAGATACGGAAACCAATTCAATAAATATTTCGATCTCATTGACTTTAGTTATTACTTTTACAAATTACTTAATTATTTCTTATCCGTTCTATGAGAGAACGTCACTTAGAGTAGCAAATCTTTAAAAGTATCCCATCGATTAAATAATTATATTANGGAAGCACTGGCTGGTTTAAATAGTTGAAGGGGCTGGAGGCTGGAATCAAAAGTGTTGCAGTGACCAATTTGGATTCTGGGTATGCTTGCATGTACTGTTGTAGCAATGACTGGTCGAAAACTAGTAGAGATTGGTCTTGTTCTAAAGGAGCAGTGAAAGTCATCTGGGTATACAATCGAGAAATGTGTAAACAGTGCGTATTTATATTTACAGGCCTTGATTGACATGCCTTTTAAAGTATTATTTATCCATCAACAAACAAATAGGGACTTGGTGGCTGTGTGAATGGGAGATAAAGTTTTGAAGGAATTTGAAGAGAAGGTTTTGGAAACAGCTAAAAAGTTTGGTAAAAGGATGTCATATGAATGAGATAGATTTTTTATGCCGATTTAGAGAATTATTCGAGGCTGGAAAGCATTCAGAGTTGACAAAGGCCTGTAAAGAAACTATTGATGGAATCTTGAATCTTGCAGAAACAAATGACGAAAATTCTATATTACTGTTATATTCTTGCTGTTTCGGTATAATGTCGTCTATTAATGATAAACTGAGCGTTGATGCCGAAACAAAGGCCCTTGAATTTATAGATATAGGATTGATAATGTGTGGAAATCATTTGTTTTCACATTATTTTGAAACTTTTGCTGGACTATTTTGTTCAAATCTACCCCATAATCATTCTGATACTACATCCGATTACATTTGCAAAGAATTACCTTTAAAAGATGAATTGAATTCAAATTTAAAAGTATTGAATGGCGTCATGTCTATAAAAAAGTTTGAAGAATTGGCTGCCCTTGGAAAGCCATTTGTTATAAGAAATTTAGCGTCCGACTGGCCCTGTGTCAAAAAATGGCGCTGCATTTCTTTCTGGCAACGTTATAATAATCGCATAGTACCTGTAGAAAAAGGAAGTGATTACACTGATCCATCATGGTCAATGTCTTTGACCAAAATTGAAACGTTTCTAGAGGACATTCAAACAACAAATAATTATATAGCGCAACACAATTTATTGAAACAAATTCCTGAACTAGCAAAAGATTTAGAACAACTTGAATTTTGTTTTGCTTCAGTACCGAACAGCCCAGAAGGTTCGCATCTTGAAGAGCCAATGATGAATGTTTGGTTTGGTGGATCTAATACAATATCCCCACTACATTATGATAACTATAATAATATTCTTGTTCAAGCTGTTGGCTATAAATTTCTGCGATTAATTGACCCTGAATTCAGTTCAAGTTTGTATCCAATGGATGGAGAGCTGTATAACACAAGCCAGGTAGTTTAATATGTTTATCTTGATAAAAGATTAATGTGATGCACCCTAACTATGAAAAATATCCTAAATTCAACAATGTGCCTTTTATTGATGTTACACTTGGGCCAGGTGATGCTCTTTATATTCCCCCTTTGTGGTGGCATTATGTGCAGTCATTAAGTCCCAGCATATCACTCAGTCATTGGTTTTAATAAAGTCGATAGAGATTAGATAATAAAGACAAAACAATTTAATGATGAACAAATTTTGGTTTATTTTATTCCCATTTAAAAACTAGACAATTTCCATCATCAGATGCAGTAACAATTGTTTTGCCATCCCTAACGTTAATTTTATCGAAATGGATTACTTTGATTTGGCGAAATCCAAAATGGTATTTTCGTGGCCTTTAAATATTTTTAAACATTCGCCAGTTCTACTATCCCAAACACGCACATTGCAATCAACTGACACTGAAACAATCAACGGCGAATCTTCAATCCATTCAAGTTTAACAATCCCACCATCATGCACCATTTTCTGTCTTGGTTGGCATGACTGAACATCCCAAACAATTAAATTTCCATCCATCCCTCCAGTGGCAATAAATGGCAAAAAGTTTGAAAATTTAACAGCTTCAACTGCATCCTCATGGCCCATCAATGTTCCAACAACTTTCTTCGCTTGCAGACTCACCAATTTGCACGTTTGGTCAGATCCAGTCGTCGCTACCAACGATCCATCTCTAGAAACATCCAAAGACAAAATCCCCTCTTCATGAAATTGGAAATCAGACGACGCTTGCAGTTTCATTAAAATTTCTCCAGTTTTTGGATCCCATTGAATCAGAGTGCCCATCTCATCTGCAGTAATAAACGTCCTTCCATCAGGAAGAAATGTTCCACACAGAACAGACGCCGTATGTCCACTGAAAACATTCATGCACTGCCCTGATGGCACATTCCACATCCAACACGTGCCATCTGTAGATCCACACAAAATAACATTGCCTTTCTTATGCCACTGAAACCACTTTTCAATTATTTTTAATTTTATTACCGAAACTTCACTGGGACCTTCCAAATTAACAACATTTTCAAAATTCTCTGTTTTGAATACTTTAATCACTCCATCTAGCCCCCCTGATGCAACAAAACTGCCATCAAAATTAAACGACGCTTGAATCGCAGAATCTGAATGACCTTATATCCAACAATAATATATAATACTAGCCAACTCTGCCAATTCTTCTCCTGTATCAANGAATCAATTCTCCATACTCGGGCCTTGTCATCTCCTCCAGCGCTCACTGCAATATTAGAATCAACGGGATGCAAGCTCACAGAATACACCGACTCTCTGTGATTAAAGAATCCTTGGCATGAATCATCCTCAAATGTAACTTGCTCTATGTCAAATATAATTTTGAAATATACCTTGCATTTCTTGCTCACCGTCATCATAATCTCCTATATCTTGGGATTCTTCTATATCTTCCATGCATATATCTTCCTCTGGAGAAATGATTTCTGTGATTTCGTTTTCATCTATAAAACACTCTTCTTGATATGTTTCTTCTTCGGGATTCTTTTATGATGCGAAAAATTATTTTATACTTGGTTAGTCATATTTTCAAAATTGCCAAGCCACGATTTTCGTTTAACAGTTTTCAAATAAAAATAGCAATGTTTTCTATTATACAAAGCAAATTATTAATATTTTTATTACCTATGGACTTTTTACTCATGTAGTGCCAATTGATAATCAAATTGAATTAAGAGACCCCTAGTGTTCAAATTTCGAGCTTTAAATTTTAATGTGATATGTATTTGATTTTTCTCATTTAACCAGTCATTGGTTTACTCGCCTTCAGAATGAGTCGGTTGCTAATGACAGGCGCCCTCTCCCAAGAAAAACAATCAGAACTAACAAAAAAGAAAGTAAATCGCATCATCATCTAATAAAAGAACGAATTGCGAATCAAAAATGAAAACTATATGCGGATTCATCCAGAAATCGGGCATATTTTGAAATACTTTTTATGCAGAGTCTTGAATGAGCAACCAACCGACATTGCATCATTCGCACAATGTAAGTTGATATATGTAAGAAAAAGAGTTGTGCTGGGAGATCCAGATCTACAGGATATGGTGGAAAATTTTATTAAACAAAATTAGAAGGAATAAATTGGAGTTATTTTCGTTGCATTCTAGTTTTCAGTCGGGCTCTTCCGTTATGCTTGATTGATGATTTCACTTTTCGTATTGCTGATGTATCCCTTAATTTTTGTGTATTCATCTGGTTTTCTTGTAAAGGTATGTCATTGTCTTTATTGGACAAGTTAAGTTCTTCAATCTAAGTTTAAAATGCATCCATCTTTTACCTTTTCTTCAATATCAGCAGGAGAAAAGTTCTCTATATTACCAGTCAATTTTGATATCATAGCCGCTCGTTTCATCATATGATTCCACTGATCCATATTTACTTCAGTTTGTTGCACTGCTGTTAGCATTTCCTATCATCCAACATCATCCTCCTTACATTAACTTGGTTATCCAATTTTTCAAAAAAACAGTTCAGCTTTTCCATGGTGCTTTTTAACGCCGATATATGCCCTATTTCATTATCAAATTCTGCTTTATTCATTCCCGAAATTTAGGAAATACTTTTTTGTGAAATGGACTTGGCTAAAGCTATAGGCTCAAGAAAATACGAAAAGTATAAGAGATATATCATGTTTCCTGCATCATCGTTTCCAAAGTTGGATGATTTGTCGCTGGATGAAAGAGTTTTGGTATTAAGATCAATATGTACAAAGTATGGGGTTGACATTATTACAAGAAAGCAGCC
>KE560799.1:0-12150 GCA_000442015.1 Rozella allomycis CSF55 | reverse complement strand
GACTCTGGTCTGGAGGAATCCCAAGAATTTCTTAAATTGGCCTCTCAACTTATGGAACAATGTGACTCTATCAATTTATCAGATGTCATTCAAGAAATTGAAGCACTATAATTTGCAATAAATTCAATTATTTAAATGATTTTTATCTACGAGGCATATAATGTCAAAACTTTAGGTCCGCAGTGAAAAAGATAGGAAAATAGCTTTGTTCTCTACTCTGGCGACCTTTCTGATGTAAAGGAAGGTCGTTAACTTGTAATTAGCTAATGATGCTACCCTCACTTTCCTCTATTTGGTATATAAAGTGTAATATCTTTGAAGAAAGATTTATTTTTGCACTGCTTGACTTACGACCCCTGTATCACAACATGGCATTCAAAGGATCATTTTCATTCAAAAATACTAATCTGACGCAGACCAAACTATCTGACAATGTTATTTTGAGGATGGAAAGTGCAGGCCCCGCAATCTCAAGAGTGTACTTTGTCAATAATGACAACGGCGAAATTCCTATCCCACAAGGTTTTGCTATCAGAGATAATAGCAACAACGTGAACATCAATCCTATTGTGGGAACTCAATCCTTTATTCTCGCTTGGCTAGATTGTTATACGATGCATTTCAATGGAGAGGATATCTTGTCACTAGATAATCAACGTCAATGGGTCATCAGAGCGTCGCAAGAGAGAGAAATCGGAAGCTTTCAAAACTAAACGTAGTCAATTGACGTATTCTAAAGTGTTAAATAAAGAAAGTTGTAACCAGGGGGACATCCTGCATTTTATTTAGTGAAAAGTGGCTGACCGGGGTGGACTTTATGACATCAATAATCAAGTGTTCTCGAATATCAAAAATATCGTCATTGTAATTGCAGTAGATCAGAACCAGTCAACACTTGTTATTTTTAATTTTATAGTCAATAGCGATTGTAAATCAGCAAACATGGTCGAATTTTCCGCAGACAGTCCATACACGACTAAGGCATCGTCCAAACTTAAACCAATAGTCCCTATGCTTGCATCATTTCCACCATCAATTCTAAGACTATCAATCCATCATCAACTCCAATCCATGCCCGCCTCTACAAAACCAGGAGATCAACATCCACTCAGTATTCAAATTGGGGTTCAAAGTCAGCTCGCTGACGTACTCCCCATATAAAACTAAGGAGATATCATTAAATAGAACGGAGGATAATCCATTCTCAATCGACAACTGTTTCTCTTTTATCCTTTTGATTTACTATCCAATTTATGAGGATTAAGACACTATAAGCGCATGGAGCAACAATCTTAATTCCACAAGTGTTAAAAAAATCCTTCCCATACGGGTCATCGTAAGCAGAGACAAAAAAGTGATACCAAATTATACATTTCATAAATATATTATCTCTATTTTTCTTTATGCATCAATTGACTAGTGATATGATTTCTGGAATTTCAAAGTTACCCTTGTTGGTTGATAATGACGGACGTTTCTCCCAATCCAGCCTCAGTAATAGAAAACAAGTCATCAAAATAGTTTAAAAAGCAGGAAGAAAAGGACTTGTATATTAGATACAAAAAGCTGCAGAGACAATTAGAATTTCTCAATTTGCAAGAAGAGTACATCAAAGACGAGCAAAAGAACTTGAAAAGTGAACTTTTGCGCGCACAAGAGGAAGTGAAACGTATTAAGAGTGTGCCTTTGACTATTGGACAGTTTCTTGAACCAATTGATGAGAACACTGGGATTATTGGATCGGCGTCAGGTTCTAATACGTAAATAATGATAGTTTATGATATAAGCGTTGTGAGAATATTGAGTACATTGGATAGAGAATTGTTGAAGCCAGGGTGTAGTGTAGCGTTGCATCGACATTCGAGTGCGATTGTTGATATTCTTCCACCCGAAGCTGATAGTTCTATTTCATTGCTGAGTAAAACAAAGTTTGTGACCTGATAGGTGCCGATGAGAAGCCGGATGTGACGTATGCAGATATTGGAGGGTTGGATATGCAAAAACAGGAGATAAGAGAGGCTGTTGAGTTGCCATTGACGCATTTTGATCTTTATAAACAAATTGGAATAGATCCACCACGTGGAGTGTTGCTATATGGGCCACCTGGAACTGGAAAGACGATGTTGGTCAAAGCAGTGGCTAACCATACGACAGCATCGTTTATTAGGGTTGTTGGATCTGAGTTTGTGCAAAAGTATTTGGGAGAAGGGCCAAGAATGGTTCGAGATATTTTCAAGTTGGCCAAAGAGAATGCGCCTTCTATTGTCTTTATTGATGAGATTGATGCGATTGCCACAAAGAGATTTGATGCACAGACTGGCGCTGATAGAGAAGTCCAGCGTATTTTGATTGAGTTGTTGACGCAAATGGATGGGTTTGATCAAAGTGTGAATGTTAAGGTAAATGAATGTTGTTGAGGGTAAAGGTTATAATGGCAACCAATCGTGCTGATACGTTGGATCCAGCATTGTTGCGCCCTGGTAGATTGGATAGAAAGATTGAATTCCCAACGCCAGATCGTCGTCAAAAGAGATTGATATTCCAAGCCATTACATCCAAAATGAATCTCTCTGACGAAGTAGATTTGGAAGATTGTAAATTTGATTATTTCTTTTTAACAAGTTGTTTCTAGACCTGATAAACTCTCTGGTGCTGAAATCGCTGCTATTTGCCAAGAGGCCGGAATGCTTGCAGTGAGAAAAAATCGTTATGTGATTTTAAACAAGGACCTTGAAAAAGGATACAGCTCTCAAGTGAAAAAGACTGATCTTGACTTTGAATTCTATAAATAAATTGATTCAAATTGGAGTTCTATTTTGTTAAATATTGGAATTAAATTGTAATTATTTTCTCCCAGGATTTTTTTCACAAACGCATAAAATCCACTAAAATGGAATTGCTGATTAAAGGTACACAGGTTTGTACTTTAACAAGCCCCCAAAAAAATACGCAGCATGGAACACATTCCATATGAGATTTGGCATATAATCTTTTCGCATCTAGATCTAAATGGCTTAAAACAAATTTCTAGAACATCCCGTTTGTTTCGGTTTTTATGCTTAGATTCAATTCTTCATCAAGATCCTGACCTATGCTGCTCATGGAAATGCCCATATATTATTCAATATTTAATCAAGAAGGGATGCGGTAAATTACTGACTATAGATATTTGCACTTCCATCCTTGACGATAAGGGAATATGTGCAAGGCTAGTGGATTTCATGAATGTTCTAGGAGGAAACCAAATTTCCCAGAAAACTGTTAACTACGCCTTCCAATTCGCATGTCAATATGGTATCACTGAATGTATATTATTTATGATTCCAGATAGGAAGAATGTTATCTCAAGCTGCACTCAAAAAGTACTTAATGTGGTGAAGAGCATAAAACCTGATCCCTCAGCAGATGGAAACTATGCGATCAGAAGTGCAGCAAGCAATGGGCATGCCATGATTGTTAGACATCTCCTAAAAGAACCAAGAGTTGATGTGAGTAATGATGCCATCCGTGTCGCATCAGAGAAAGGACATACTGAAGTTGTTAAAATGTTACTTAATCATTCTAGAATAGAGCCTGGTGAAAACTTGAATGATGCCATCTGGTGGGCATCCAGTAACGGACATGCAGAAGTTGTTAAAATTTTACTAAAAGATTCTAGGGCTGATCCAGGTGATACGGGTAATCTGGCCATCCGTTTTGCATCCCGGAACGGACATGCAGAAGTTGTTAAAATTTTACTAAATGATTCTAGGACTGATCCAGGTGATTTACATAATTATGCTATTGAGTTGGCATCCCAGAATGGTCATGCCGAAGTTGTAAAACTTTTACTTGAGGATCATCGGGTTGACCCTTGTGATATGCATAATGAAGCCATCCGTTTGGCATCCCAGAATGGCCATGCCGAAGTTGTTAAACTTTTACTTGAGGATCATCGGGTTGACCATGGTATTGCATGGTAGCATTTTGTCGCTAAATCATAAAATCAAATATTTTTAGTTGAAAAGAAGCAAANGCATTTTGTCGCTAAATCAAATATTTTTTAGTTGAAAAGAAGCAATGTGTTTTTGAATTCCGACTAAATTTCCAGCATTAATAAAATTTGATTTTGTTTTGTTATTAATGAGAATACTATAAATAAAAAATTGAATCAAATTGGAGCTTTATTTTTTTCTTTCAAAAGATTGGAATGTAGTTGTTTATTCTCTCTTTATGATTTTGTCCAATACATTCAGCAATCCAAACAATATTTCGGACTTCTTGTTCTTTCAACTTCACGAACGCATAAAAGCCACTAAAATGAAATTGTTGATAAAAAACATCCTTATTCAGATTCACTTCATGTTCAAAAAATTTATCTTCCATTGATTTTTCATTGCCGAAATTTCCTGAATCAACAAACTTGCGATATTCAACATAAACATCCAAAATTGTCTTCACTTGTTCAATATCTTCAGCACGCGATAATCTATATGACCCTTCTGGATACAATTTCCCGATTCTGGGAAACAATTTAAATCTTTCATCTTTCCCTAAATCTGTACCAAAAGAATTAATTGTTATATTAATCACTCTTCTATCAGCTTCAAACTCCAATATTTCACACATAGTTTCCCCAGTAGCTCCTCCCAATCCTTTACAAAAATCATAAAAATCTTCTAGATATGCCTTGTACAATGTATTCCTAATAATCTCAATATTCATATCATCAAGATCTTGTGAACTCAAACACTTTGCAAAATATGGCGCCAACGGAGTCTCAACAAGCACTGTATTAAACAATTCTTGCACATTCGTTGCAACACACAGCGCAGCCATAGAATCAAACATTCCAAGGGGATGACATCTCTCAATTAAATCTCTCGTATCTCTCTCGTGAAGGGTCCCTGTTATCAGCAAAATCACATTATCAATCATATATGAATACCTAATCTACGCACACTCAATTTCTTACGTAATATAATCAAGAAATTTAGCTAGTGGCTCTGCTGCATTGGATCGTAGATACCTAAACTGCTCAACAAACTTTTGTCGGCACTTCTCTGCTATCGTAGAAGTCGCAATAGGCGATGGCTCGTTTTGCAAAAAATTACCATAATCAGTACTCGCTAGTTGCAGCTTCAAATCTTTCTTGTTGTTATTATCATATTACCATCAAGAGTTTCACATTGTGATAGATTTACATACTGATATGAATTTAATAAACCCATTTTGTAGCCCCGTAGTATACCATCTAAATATCCGAAGTCGCTATTAAAGTATGCCATGGACATCATCTTTAAACCAGGGTTGCAATAACAAAGATGCCATTGAATAGAGACTAGATATATCATTCACATGTTTGATGTTATTGATTTAAATTATACTAAAGTCTAAAATACTTATTATATAGGCGTTAAATATTAATGACTATACATAAATGGCCGAAAATATTATGGCCTGTATTTAAAATGAATTAATATATCTTCATAACATATTATAATAACATATGCTTTACGTAAACATTAATAACTTAATTTCATTCAATGGACCACCAATCTCCGCCAATGAAAAACGGAACACTCTTCATCGAAGCCCTATCAGGCCGCAAGCTAAAAAACACCGAATTATTTTTCAAAATGTCACCATATCTGACATTTGAACTCGCATACCTGAAAAAGAAGCTGGTACCAGACCATAACGGCGGCCGCAACCCAAAATGGAACCAGTCATTGTCTATGGAAGTCAGGCAAGGGCGTGAACTGCTGAGAGTAACGTGTATGGACAAAGACATGATGACAGACGATCTGGTGGGTGTTGTAGAAATCGATGTCAGGGAGGTGGTTGCAAAAGGGTTTGTCGATCAGTGGTTCACATTGAGACATCCAAAGAAGAACAAGGAGGCTGGTGAAATTAGATTGGTGATTAGGTTTATGGAAGATGATGAGCAGGAGAAACAGGAAAGACGCGATGTCGCACTAGAGGTTGAGGGATTGATTACTGATCAAACGTCCTTGAAAGCCCCGAATAATAATAGAGAGTCACCATTATCATCACGCCCTGTTTCTCGCTCTTCGAGAATTAACTACGCTGGTACCAAGCACGAAATTGACAGCGATGAGGATGAAAATTTTGAGTCTAGGTATTTGAACCAGTTTAATGCAATATCAAACAGTATATATGAAAGTCTCCCGAAACCAATGCAGATACCGAGACCATTGCCTCCGATTCCAGTTGGGGTAGAACCATATGATCCAAGAAAGCATAGAACTACCTTGAAATCTAGACAGACGATGGACGCCAATATTACCCCTTTGCGAGGATTACCTGCGCTAAACAATAGACAAAAATAAATATAAATTATAAAATCTGATAATCAAGGCGTTTTATTACTTTCTTTGAACCACAATATTGATTGATGAAGGTTCAGCATTGACTGTTGTTCCTGAAAAAGATTTTGAAAGAGATTTAAGCTTATTCGCAACCTTCATAATAGTATTGACAATAGATTACCCATTTATATTCAGCAGAGTTTGGTGCCGTCAAATTGGATTGCATGGCCTTAATGCTTATGGGATGGACACTGCAAGATGTTACTTCAGTTCCTTCATGTGTCTTATTGATTTCAGCAACGTAAACTGCACTCAAATCATTGCGAAAAACAGGGTCAATAGCATAATCATCAATAAGATCACCGCTTCCATAAATTATTAATGCATCATGGTAGACTTCAATCGGCTGAACGTGATGAGCTGAATGCCCATGAATGATGTTTACACCACACCTATAAAATAAATCTTTTAATACTTATTACTCGTCAATAAGAAAACGGGCAAAATGCTGAAAATATCGTTGTGGAATCCATGAATAATTTGGGCCCCAATGAACGGTAGCAATTAAAACATCAACATGATTGGACTCTTTCCATTCTGATAAAGAGAGAAGGTACGGTATATCGTCCATATGCGGGTATGAAGAAGGGTCAATGCAAAAGACTGGGTAGTTTCTACATGGAGCATCAGTCATTCCAAAAATCCCCATCTTAATTCCTATCTGGGAATAACTATTTAATTACCATTTTTGTTGATAATTATTGGAGTCTTAGCAGATTTCAAATTCTTAGCGGCTCCGACAGAACTGATGCCTGTCCCCTGAAGCGTTTCCAATGTCGACCTCTACAGAACATTAAAAAGAGAATTGAATACCAAGCCTTTGATTCCATAATCCATGATATGATTATTGGCCAAGTTCACTACATCGATAGAGCTTCTTGTCAATGCCCTAACGTTTCTGGGATGCATACGAAAGTGATAATGCTTCCCAGCAACTTTATCTGTGCTTTCTCGTTTATTCATCTTATAAGGTATACCTGTAATCGGGGTTTCTAAATTGACAAGTCGAATGTCACAAGTCTCCATCAAACGCTTGACATCTCCCCAACAATAATCATAACAAATACTCTCATCCAACGGGAAGCCCATGCCAGGATTGTAGTACATTATTATCTCTTTTGCCAATTGTCTAGCTTCTGTAACTTCCGCAGAAAAAGGAAACAATGGTGGAAATAGCTCATTCACTGTACGGGCAAGCATTACGTCGCCACCAAAAAATACCTTCAAACTACTCATGATGGTCAATTTACTGAAAAATATCTAGCCATTTATAGGTATCTTAACTTTGATCTAAGCTCTCTATCTAAGTTTATTTTAGATATCCGTTTTGATTCAGATCTCATATCCGCATTGGTCTAGTGGCTAGGATTTTGCGCTTTCACCGCAAAGGCCGGGGTTCGATTCCCCGATGCGGAATACATTTTGTCTCAATGTCCCATATAATATATATTTTAGCCCATACTTCTTCTGAGTAATATCTTTATTTCAAAACTCGTATATATTTTAACTACAACATGATTGTTATTGAATTGGTTTGACCCCGGCTTTGCGACATGTCTGGTAACAACCAAAGAATCGCAATCTTTCCTACAAGAATGTAATCTTAAAATCTCTATTTTTTAGGGCGCTAACTACCATGAAGACTAAACTTAAAGGTGCACAAAAGGGTCATAGCTTACTTAAACGAAAAAGCGATGCCTTAACTGCTAGATTTAGAATAATCCTACAAAAAATAGATGAAGTAATCTTTAATTGTCTTTATTACAGGCTAAAAGAAAAATGGGAAAGATAATGCAAACAGCATCTTTTTCTTTAACCGAAGTTTCTTACAGTGCCGGTGATATAAGGTAATAATAGACGCTTGCGTTTACAAGTTATTTAGTCCGTGAAAATGTTAAGACAGCTAATTTCAAAGTTAAAACCAAAACGGATAATGTCTCTGGTGTTCAACTACCAATGTTTGAAAGTTATGTAGATGGTGTTAGTGCTTTTGAGCTTACTGGTTTAGGAAGAGGTGGACAACAGGTTCAAAAATGCAAAGAAACTTTTACGAAATCATTGGAAATTCTTGTCGAGCTGGCCTCATTGCAGGTATCAATATTCATCTAAATGTATAGACCGCTTTTGTTATTTTGGATGAAGTCATTAAGCTGACTAATAGGAGAGTTAATGCGATTGAACATGTGATTATACCAAAGATTGACAATACTATAAAATATATAAGTTCTGAACTAGATGAACAAGATAGAGAGGAATTTTTTAGACTAAAGAAGGTTCAAGGGAAAAAGAAAAAGGACGCTAAAGCTGCTGAAGAAAACTTGACAGAATTATCAAAGAAAATTGAAACCGTAAATATATTGCAACATGAAGATGATTCTGATTTATTGTTTTAATAAATTTTTATGTTCCAGTAATTAGATCGTCATTTTTGATTTACATCATAAATTCACTACAACATCCGCATTGGTCTAGTGGCTAGGATTTTGCGCTTTCACCGCAAAGGCCGGGGTTCGATTCCCCGATGCGGAATTTCTTTTGATGTTTTTTGGATGTTTAATAATAATTTATTTTAAGGCAAATCATTTAGAGCGACACAAGTTAATGCTTTGTTATGTCCAACGTATTGTCTGATTGTATCTCCCGTTTGTAGATCCCATAGACGTGCTGTTTGGTCTGATGATGCTACATAAGACAATGTGCCAATAGTTACCTGATATTAAATAAACTGAATCAGCTGAAAAAGAGCAATCCCAAACCCATTTCTGATGGCCCACCAGCGTTTTTTCGTGTAGAAAAGAGTCCGTTGCCCAAATCTTTATAGTGCCATCCGCAGAAGAAGTCGCTAGTTTTCTAAATCAAAATGGAAAGTTTGAGCTACTTCACGTCTGGTGACAAGACACATTTAGTCACATAAGTGTCATGCGCATGTATTCTTGTAATCGGCTGTAGGTCTGTTGAATCTTGGCCATTCGACATTTTCCATACAAAGCAATATCCCTTTTAAATTATCAATAAATGTCACCAATTACATGATTATTAGCGGCTACCAAAAAACTTCCATCCGAAGCTACAGAAACGCAATTAACAGACACATCTTCTTCTGGTACCAAATTGTGGAAAGTGCAATAAAATTACTAATTCATGGGTGCATGCATTTCCGGCCAAATCCCATATTTTAATACTTCCAAGTTGATCACACGATATTAGCTCTCCTTGGTTAGGATGAAGAACAGTATGATTGACGGGGCCTTTATGTTCATAATCTCGTTGGCATTTTGGTGTTCGATATACATTAGAAAACATTCGTTTACCTAAAATCCCAAATTTTTAGTGTTCCGTCTTCTGATCCAGAAAATAGCCATCGACCGTCTCTTTGAAATCCAACTGAAGTAACATTTCCCGAATGCCCTTCAAATACTTGCACCGATTATATAAATAGCAATATGCTTTACTGGGCCTGATGTCGCGCTCTGGGTAATGTCATACATTCTGATATGAGGGTTTCCTTTTAAAAATGAAAATTTAAAGTTGTACCTGCCGCAATTACAAACCTTTTGTCTGGTGAAATCGCTAGAGAATTGACTTGACTTTCTGGATGCTGTACGGTGTGTATGCACATGCCACTAAGGGCTTCCCAGAATCGAATAGTGTGGTCATATCCGGCAGTGCACAATATTACTGGGTTTTTGGAGGGATTTAAGCCTTGATCTGACATTTAGAAATTATTTAGAAATTTTGTAACAAAACGAAATAATTATTGATTAAGATATTTAATGATAAAATGATAACTAATATATTCAAGAATTAATAGATTCACTAAACAAAAAATCAAGCACTGAATTGACGTCATTATGATAGAATTGAAGGTGTTGCCAGTTGCACTATGTCTGTTAGTTTTGAGGAGCCGAGTTAAAACGAAAGGAATAAGGATCACAAGAGTCAAGAATGAAGAACATGTAAAACATTTTTGGAGTAATTTCGTAAAGACCTTATCCAGAAACCTAAATCTGAATGGAGAACATCAGTCTGCAAATACAGGATATCGAGTGTTTATTGGAAAAAAGGTTTGATTTGTGGAGCGATGAAGACAAGGAGCGCTATGGCACCGAAGATGGAAAGAAAGACAAGCAAAAGTTGAACAAAGTGATAAGTAAGTTGGAGGATATGAAGATACTGTTGACAGAATATTTGATGAAGAAGGAAGACCAGTTGAATACTACACTTTTGAGAGGTAGGATGATTTTTTTGTTTGACTATTAGAGGGTAGGAACATAAACGGGCCCCAAGTAAATGGTACTGATGATCTCAGTAACCTGCTTTCAAAAATGACTTTGGAGGACAGCAAGAAAAAGATTTCACCAAATCTAACGAGTTCAAGTGGTCTCATAAGTTCTAGGGATTTAATACTGTGCACAAGAGATGCAGTCAAGAAACAAATTGAGTTTCTTACAAATGTTAGCGATGAAAATAGTGGAATAAACATAGCATGGATTCAAGGAGCGCCTGGTGTTGGCAAGAGTATAACAACGCTTTCGTTTATTCCTAACTGGATATTGGACGGATGGACTGTTTCATGGATTAATGTCTCGGTTGATGGTGCTATTACTGCGTTCCGAGTGGTAAACCAATGCAAGACCAAATTTGAAATGGACAGGGATAGCGTTTATGACTGGCTCAATGAAGTATTAGACAAGCACGTTGCAGTAATTGATGGAAACCACATTGACGTCATGCTTCCCGCCGTGAAATGGTACCACGAAACGGAGAAAGGTAGACGTTTATGTGTTGTGGTGTCTTCCCTAGCTTCTTCAAAAAAGAATCGAGATAGAGAAGATGTTATTTACAAAAGCGCAACGCACATTGTGTCTTCCTGGACATTAGATGAATACATGACTGCTCTTGACGATGATGACATGTGGCAATCAGTTTGCAAAAATATTCAAGTGCAAGGTGAGAGTAAAGAAGAGTCTATTCGTTCAAAGTTCTTTGTGGCAGGGGCCTCTGCTCGATACATGTTTGATTTTACAATGAAACAGGCCATAGAACGTTATACCAAAGCCATCGAAATCGTTCCTGACTACATGACTCTGATGTTAAAGGGCTATGAATCTAGCACCATTGTAAGTCGCTTGATTGGGGTCATTGATGGTCAAAAGTTCATTGTGAGTAGATTCGCAGCCCGAAAATTGGCATTTAAGCTTGGTGTTGCCAAGATTGATGATTTTGTTTCCACATGTCGAAATTTTTTGAACCCCGCTATGTTTGGCTGGCTGTTTGAAATGAGATTCTTTGCTTTACTTGGTGGCGAAGGGGTACGTTACATCCTTTCTGGACAGGAATATAATTGGCCTTACGAGAGAGTTTATGATTTTGATTCGAAATATCCAGATTTAATGTTATTTAGCAATCAAGATAATAAATGGTTGAAGCCTATAAATTGGAAAGAGGGTGGTTACGATGCTATTCGTGTTGTATTTCTGAAAAAGGAGAAAGCCTTCCATTATCGCCTTGAGTTTTTCCAGGTTAGCCGTGCCATCTCACATACCTTGAAGCTTCAGTATTTTTATTCCACCATCAAGAATATAATTGATAATGACGCAGGTACCTTTTTTCAGAGTTAATTATAGGCAATAACATTGTTTTCGATGAAATAAGAATTTTCTTTGTTTCGCCAATTGGTTCTACATCCAAGATATCTAGTGTTGAGGGTTCTGGCTTATTGACAGAGTTTGGCTGGGCAGTGAATAAAGAAATAGATATGGTTGAACATGTGCAAATT
>KE560793.1:0-13443 GCA_000442015.1 Rozella allomycis CSF55 | reverse complement strand
GCATAATCCAAAGACGACGTCGAATCTCCTTACGTACGCACTACGCTGCGCAAGGGGACACAACATCCAATGCGAAAGAGTGCAAGCTGGTAAGACGACGCTGTGTCTGACATTTGCGAAAAATGCACAGAATGAGTTCTGTGTTCACGCAAGAGTCTTTTGCCGAGCAGATTGTCGAATTTGTGGTCAGTCGTTTGCCATGATTAAATCCAAGGGGTTCAGAGAGCTCAGAGCTAGTCCATCTTGACATTTGANTTGAAGTAACTGACTCTGTCAGCAATATCGCATCTACTTCTGCACCTGCCTATGGCAAACAAGCATCAGACGTCTGGAAGACATTCACGCTGGAAGAGAATAGTACCAAGGCCAAATCCCTTTTAAGATGCTTAAGCATAATCCAAAGACGACGTCGAATCTCCTTACGTACGCACTACGCTGCGCAAGGGGACACAACATCCAATGCGAAAGAGTGCAAGCTGGTAAGACGACGCTGTGTCTGACATTTGCGAAAAATGCACAGAATGAGTTCTGTGTTCACGCAAGAGTCTTTTGCCGAGCAGATTGTCGAATTTGTGGTCAGTCGTTTGCCATGATTAAATCCAAGGGGTTCAGAGAGCTCAGAGCTAGTCCATCTTGACATTTGATAACTGACTTTTGTTGCTCGTTATGCGCAGAGACAGTTATGGCATGCATTTGTTTAGAATCGTAGCTTTAAAATTGAAAATTAATAAACAAGGTATTTGCAAATAGTTTGTTTGTGTGCGGAGCCCTACCTCTTTCATTCCAACGGAACGTAACTACATCATGTTTTGTTTTAGTTGGATTTTAAGATTGATATGAGTGGTTTAGATTTATTCAAAGAAGCAAGGAAGAAAGTGGGTAGGTGTGAAAAGTTAAAAACGACTCTCCCACTGAGAATCGAACTCAGATTGTTGGATTCAAAGTCCAAAGTGCTAACCATTACACCATGGGAGATATACTTAGGTGATATTATTTATTACTTAACACTTCCGTCTATCGCCTAACGCAAGGGATAATTTTGGGTCCTCGTTCAAGATATCCTTCACATGTGCTATTAAAAAACACGCATAATCTGTACCCTTTGGATCTTTCTCTCCCTTGACTATAGCAATTACGTGCCAACCACCGCATTCGATTCCAACTACTTTGGATTTATCAAAGTGGGAAATTTTCTTTGGTTTAACCTGGATTTCGTTTTCTTTCCCAACACAAAAAACGTTGTCAACATTTTCACCCCATCCATAAACATCACCATCAGCTACGTTTTAGGGGACATCATTTGATACCTGTAGCAGCAATACTGAATCTAACTCCAGCGGAAATATCAGTAACATATTTACCAACTAGATCCTTGATTAATTGTGGGCGCTGGGGTTTAACACAGACTTTGCCAATGCCCAGCTGGCCATGGGAACCAGCACCAAAGGAATATACGTCGCCTTGTTCTAAATGTTAAATCGAATAAAAAGTGTACTTGTAAGAACCAAGGTATGGCTGGCACCACATTGTACATCTCTTACTATTTCATGAGTCCCAAAGTCTATTTTCGTTGGTACCAAGCAGTCTTCAGCGAACCCAACAGCTCTTCCTAACCCGAATACATATAACTCTCCGCAGGCTATATTTGGAGTCTAAAATACCTAGTACTTGTTAACACTGCTGAATGTAACTCTCCCGCTGTAACTTTGACTATATTGGCATTTTCCAAATATTCTATCACAGCAGGGGCATTATAATCTCTTCTTGAATTTAAACCAAGTTGCCCGTGTGCATTGTAGCTTATATATCGACAAAATTTGCCTTACCCAGTCCCCAAAATCTGTCCATTTGATAACAAAAAAAGAGTATGTCTGGAACCACAAGCAACAGCGACCACATCATAAGGATCTAAGAAAGTTATTTTTCTTGGGACGAGAGCCTTATTCGGTATTAAGTCTTCTTCATATCCAAGGCCCAATTGTCCCTCGTAATTGCACTAATAAGTTTTTGCAG
The DNA here is from genome assembly GCA_000442015.1 of Rozella allomycis CSF55. Lineage (NCBI taxonomy): Eukaryota > Fungi > Rozellomycota > Rozella > Rozella allomycis. Next base: position 11,430 of record KE560793.1, on the reverse strand, counting down.
AGCTTCTTACTCCGAAACCATATACACCCTCACTTGTAAGTACTATTGTGTGTCTGTATCCACAAGAAACAGAAATAATTTTGCCTTCCGAGCTGATGGGCAACTTCACATGCACAGGTATCTCGAAAGAAGATGTACCCAGTCCATTTCCAAGTTGTCCTGATTCACCATGGCCCATCATGTAAAGTTCTTTCTCATCAAAACAAAACGAAGTATGTAAAGCACCACATGACACTGATGTTAAACCCTTTGATTCAAAGCATTCAAGTTCTTTGGGCTCTTTTATTGATCTGGCTTCATTATTAACCTATCTATTAATTTTTTGACTATTTACGGAACCAGAGTGTCCCCATAAATAAATTCGAGAGGTTTGCATTGAATTTATAAACAATAATGAGTAGTGGCTAATTCAAAATTAACACCATATAAATATTGCACAATTATTTTATTTTTTAGTTAAGCTTTGAATTTCATTATCTAGGTACTGTAGCTCTTTTTGGAGCTTTTGCTTGGACATGACAACGTTTGATAACGACGGCGCTTTTTCAGTTGTACTTGACTTTTGATCATCTCTCTCACTATTTATTGACGTTTGAATTGCATATTTACCCTTTTTTATAGTGGACAGGTTTGTTCCCAAGCATATCAGGTTTTGTATTTGAATCATGTGTTGATGACTCTGATTCCGGCGATAAATTGGTTTCTTTTCCCAAAAATACTTTTTCCAATCTTTCAAGTTTTAGTGATAACATCTCATTTTCTTCCATTACATCTTTCAGTCTTATTTCTGTCATATTCTTCTGTGATTGCAGGTTAGACTAAGTTAAAAAACATTTACCCATTCTACATTCTCTTTTTTAGTGAATTCTAACTCTTTTTCTAAATTAATAAGAATCTGCTTCGAACTTTCTGTTTATTGCCAAGAAACGTAATTACCATTTGTATTTCTATTAGGAACAGTAGGTAGAAAACTTGGTTTTAAATTTAACATGGTAGCAGTCTTAAAATTCAACCATTAATGTCTTACTAGCTTTGATACAGTCTCAGGATCTCCATGCAAATGTGACAAATCGGCAGTTCCAAGCCCAGAAAGATTGCGAAGATATAAATTCTCCGATTTAAGAATTTTGTTCTCTCTTTTGTATTGCATAATTAACTATTCTAAACTACCCATTAAGATACTTCATCTCTAGGATCCATTTGGATCACTGGTTTGTTCCTAATGTTCTTGGCTCTGTTTGCATATCTCAAAGTTTTCAAACTTTCGTTTAGGTTATATGAAGAAGGAGAAATACAAGCGATCTGCCATATGCATGATAATGATGAATTACCATAAGTGTGTAACCATTCCCACCCAATGAATCTGCTAATAGCTTCGTTAGCTTACTATCTCTAAAAGGAATATGACCATTTTTCTTTTTAGGATCTGATAGTGCGGAGATACAATTTCCTTGTTATAGTACTAATGATCAAATTACCTAACGTCAACAAGCTCTTGTTAATATTTAGCATTTCATTAAATGTCCCCCCTGAAGCCTGGCTCTCCTTCACTTTCTCTGAGCCTGCAAGATCCACAAAGCTAATTTTCCCTGTTCGCTTAATAAGACGATTATCATCTGGATCTATGTTCTCGATTTCCAGGTAAACCGACATAATCGAGTGAGATCGACTAGAGTTTTCATTTAATCTGTGTGAGCCAGTTTTACGGTTTCTTAGTCCTTTGATGATCCCCGCATTTATATAAGTACCTTCTTCCAACACTGCCAAGTTATCATCTAATACATCACATTCGACAACAAAAATATTTTCAACATAAAATCCTTTGTCTTGTTTCCATCTAACTGGTAGAGTTAATGCACCACCAATATTGAGCAAATCTCTAACTTGTTCATTGTAAATTTCAAGGTATGATGATCTCACGGTATAATGAGCTTGTTTATTCTGGGCTATCTTAGCATATATATAATGCAAAGCCCGTGGTATTAAACCCTGTTGATCGGATGGTAAAGGTTCATCAATGTCCGGTCCTGTCATCGTGAAAGTTTTTCCAGAACTTGTCTGGCCGTAGGCAAATATAGTTACTGAGTAACTTCATAACAATAAATAATAAATCTAACCCTTCCAATGCTCGGTCTAAAAGATTTATGACGCCACTTTCATCAAACAGTTGCTTTTGAGTGCAGGTCTCTGTGTGCACCTTATGAAATGTCAGACCTTTTGGTGGCCCTTCAGGTATTGTAACCTGGAGAAAACTTAATTACTTTTGAATACCTGAATAGTCTGGCCGTCATCAAGTGCCAAAACAGAGTATCGATCATCTCTACTTTTTTCTAAATCATTCATTGGTCGAATTCGAGTGAAAGATAGATATTATAATTACCTAACGACAACTCTAATCTGTGACTCCAAATTTACTTCGTCCTTTCCGCTCTGTACTATTGAACGATCTATGAATGCGGAAGATGAACTTGTTGTAGAACTACCATCAAAATTCCAATTCTGATCTCCAGTTTCTGCTGAATAAGACCTTGATGTATCATGCGAAAATTGTTCATAAGGAAAGTGTCTGATGGTTGGTTTAGAAGGTATCGGGTATTTCGCTGACATCAAAAATATTTTGCTTAGCAACCTCCTCGAAAACAATAAATTGATTTTGGAACGCGGGCAGGTAATTTATATAGGATTTTGGTATTTTCTCAAATCGGAGTTTAAAAATTTTACCCTGGAAAGGCAGCCATTTTTGAAAATTCGTAAATACAGGTTTTGACAATTTTCTTCTTAAATGACTCTTCATAGTCCTGCTTTAGGAGTTACAAATCCAAATAGAAAGAGAAAATTAAACTCGGACATCTGTATCACTTCTGATCTAAATTCAACAACTTCATCAACAGGCCAAGGTATTTTGTATGTATTTTTGTATAATAGGTTCCAGAACTGAGAGTTCCTTAGGGTCTTTATCTAAAAAGTTTTTGAACCTGATTAGGCAATCACCAGACGGTTTAGTTGATTTAAATCAAGCTGCTATCCAGCTTGGCGTTGCAAAGAGAAGAATATATGATATAACAAATGTGATGGAAGGGATAGGCACTTTAGACAAAGTCGGAAAAAACAGTGTTAAATACAGGTTCGATATTGTGAAGTGTGTAAATAGAGGAGTGAATAATGAAGAATTACCAGAGGAACAAGAAAATGAATTGAAAAGATTCCAGCAAAGAATTAAAGAACTTCAAGAGGAAGAAAGCTTTTTAGACGACCAAAAATTTTTGATTGAACGTTCGTTCTCGACGCAGGAGTTCAATGATGACTATAAAAAGTATACAAATAGTACTAATAATTAAGTAGGCTTGCCTTCGTCACACATTCTGATATTCGTAGTATCGATTGTTTTTCAAAGGATACGCTATTTGCGGTGAAGGCACCAAAAGGGTGCTCACTAGAGGTTCCTGACCCTGATGTGGTAAATATAATAACGAATAATAGAAAGAAGAATTCCCAGGACATCGCAAAATACGAAATTCATCTTTGCAGTCGAGATAATGGACCCATAGATGTTTTCCTAATTCAGAACCAGGCACCATTAAAAGGTATCACACTGCGTACTCACTTTATGAAAGATGATAGCCATACCGAAATCAACCATGTCCCTCACAGCCTGAAAGACATAGAAAAATCACAAAACCTACAGGCTTTAGACATTTTCTCGAATTCCGATTCATACTTGTATTCTATGAATGGAAACGAAGGACCTAGTGACTTATTTTCTCTTGGATTTCTCGGACAAACAAACTAGAAGCATTGTACTTTACTACGCATAATTTATGTATTTCAGTCAAAATGAATAAATTGTTCCATCATTTACATTTATTTTTCTAAAAATAGAGATTTTCAAATTGCCGAGACAAAAAACATGGCTTCATTTTTTAAAAAAACTAAGGCACCGGGAGAGTAATACGAACATATAATTTTCAACAAGGATAATAAACTCATCTACTAACAATACCATAGAACTAAAGCAAATGTCGGTTATAAGCAATAAATCGTTCTTAGAAAAAATGTTGTAATAATAACTTAACTGGAAGATTAAGGACGCAAAGGAATGATGATGACATTGTGGAAAAACATATGTCCAAGAGTGATCAGGATGATGTTTGGAGTGTAGACATTGGTAGCGCATATATTATTGTCTGATGAGAAAGACATTAAAGATGAAGTAAAAAGGAAATCCGTGAAAAATATTTCAAAAAGTGACGAAAACTCTGGATTCTCAAGGTCTGATAAATTTAAGTCAATCCTACTTCAACCCAACGTTGATATCAGTAACTTGAACCATTATACTTTATAGTCCAGTTGAAAAAACTGGCTTGGAACGGGATACCTAATGAATTTAGGGCGGAAATATGGCAAATATTACTGGTACATATGGGTTTATAAAGTCAATAAAGGGTTTGCTTCCCGTAAATTCAGAAAGAAGAAAATCTACATTAGAGAGAAAGAGAAAGGAATATATTGAGAATGCAACAACCTTATTTGCAAAAGGCGTGGAAGGGTTGGACCATACAACTTATCATCAAGTACCAGAAGAGTTACTTAGATAACAAAGATACATATTGATATGCCAAGAACGAATCCAGAAGTTGAATTATTTCAAAGAAAAGTTATACAAGAAGCTTTAGAAAGAATTCTATATTGTTGGGCAATTCGGCATCCTGCCAGCGGTTATGTACAAGGTATAAATGATCTCGTGACTCCATTTTTTTATGTTTTCATATCATGCAACAATAATCAAAATATTAAGTATTTAGTATTTTTCATCATATAATGGAAGGAAGCCTTTTGAAATAGATGAGTTTCAGCTGCAGAATGTGGAAGCTGATTCCTATTGGTGTCTTAATAAACTTTTAGATGGAATACAAGTAAATTTAAATAAACTTTTCGAAAGGATAATTACACATTCTCTCAACCTGGAATACAAAGACAAGTGCAAAAATTGAAGGAGCTAATGCTTCGAATTGATAGTAAGGCGAAAAATGCATAAATATCAGAACAACTTTATGACCATTTTCACTATCAAGGAGTTGAATTTATTCAATTTGCGTTCCGATGGGTTAATTGTTTGCTCTTAAGAGAAATCCCTATTCACTTAGTCATCAGAATGTGGGACACATATTTAGTAACATACTATTAAAGTAGAGACAGTGCGAAGAAAATGGGTTTTCGGAGTTTCACATCTACGTCTGTGCATCATTTTTGCATTGTTTCCGAGAGAAGTTATTAACAATGGATTTTCAGGTATCGTACAATCTAAAATGGAATTTCTAGGAGATCTTTTTGTTTTTACAGAATGGATTGCCTACCAAAGAGTGGTCTGAAAAGGAAATTGAAATTATTTTATCTCAGGCGTTTATGTGGAAAAGCCTTTTTCAAAATGCCCAAAGTCATCTAAGCAAAAATGCTAAATAAATTCATTTGCATAATTGTCTAATTTTATTCATATTTCTATTTTTAGACTTTGATTCTATTGGTTCTTTTCATGTTCATTCGACGTTTTGAGATTCATATAAACAGCGCAGAACTCCGATCACAACAACCATGATGCCTTATCCTAATACCAAACCTTTAGATATCCAACCACGCATTTATAGATCCGATTGGAAGGATGTCAAAAATAATGTTAAAGCTATGGATCGTCTTTTCAAGGCCAAATTTGAAAATTACATTATCAATGAAAATAACGTCATAAGTATATCCGCAGGAATTAGGCGGGTCATGAATGAATACTCTATCGGGCAAATATCTAATGGATTACGATGGCTTATTAAAGAATGGACTTTGGGAACTATCACCACATTCATATTAAAAACATTCATTGAAGATTTTTGGGAAATAAAAGAAGATGAAAATCAGCTTAAAAATAAGAGAAGAGTTTCTCTCACCGCTATCATATCGGAGCTAGAAAATGAGACTGCAACATCTCCCAGTAACAGTCAATATGAGCCATTTCTCCATACTTCATTGGATGAAATCTATTTAAATAATACTGAGAATTCGTTTAAGATGATGGGTATAAGCTACAAACATTCATTACGAGAACTGGAAAGGCGTATTAAACTAATTACATCAATGACTGACGGTTGGTATACCCACTTTATTGCTGAATTAATTAAAGCAATACTGTCCGAATTTAAAAGGAGTGATCAAAAAAGATTCTTCATGGAACGATTCGTAGAGGGCTGGACGTTTCAAATGCTATCGGAACTTTTCAACTATTTGGGTTCATATCTTGAATGGGAGACTAAAAAGGCCATGCTCAAGCAATTCGCCACCAAAAAATCTTCCATCGACAAGTTTCCAAAAATACCGAGTTATAAATTTACCGTTTCAAATATAACTTCAGAGAATAGAAGGCCTAGCAGAAATAGCAGAGATTTCATTTTAATGCAGAGAAGAAGATCAAGTCAAACTATGATACCAATTTTAACCACAGTCAATGAAAACAATCAACTGTCTCCTATGGAAGTCGATTTACCGCAAACAGCTGAAAAGCCAACTCACACAAGCAGTTTAATTGGCTAATATTAATAAAACTTGATCTTAATATGTTATTTGTTTCTAAGTTGATGGAATATGAATAATCAACATTTTTTCATCTTTAACAAGATTATAGTCAAATATGGGCTATGGCTAATTGGTTCTAGAAAAAAATAAGCATTTACAAGCCCGTGATTAGTCGTAAATTCTTTACTACTAATGTATATGGACATTAACTAAGGCGAAATCTATAAAGGGCTCATTTTTGAAAATTCCATAATGCAGAATGCACAAATATTAATACTTGGCTTGAAAAGGTAACAATATTCCATTTTGTTGACTGTAGAAGTGGAAAATCAAGCATATTGAGAGTTATTTTCCATGATGCCACTCCACCAGAAACATTATTCCTTGAAACAACATCATCTATTCGAACCGAGTCAATCACATCGTCGTTGATACCATTTTCAGTTATAGACTATCCAGAATTTTGGAATGATGAAAATTCTAGAGAGATTCTGAAGAAAATGCAAGTTTTGTTATTCGTAATTGACGCTCAAGATGAATTATTGGACCCTTTAAGTCGATTATACAACATTGTTTTATCTTTAAATTCTTTAAATTCTAATTTAAAAGTAAAATTTTGCTTTAAGTGTGTTGAAGATTCATGTTTTTATCCATAAAATAGACTGTCTTTCAGAAGCATATCAGAGAGAAATTCGACAGGATATTCAACAAAGGATGTCCGACGAATTTGAACAGGCCGGTGTTTCAGACATTTCAATTGCCTATCATCTTACATCAATTTACGACAACTCGGTTTTTGAGGCTTTCAGTCTGGTTATCCAAAGTGTAATTCCATCACTTTGCTCATTTGAAAATATTTTAGATATATTTTGCGCGGTAATGAATGTGACTTTAATGTATTTAGAATACATCTTGTGATAAGGTTTTCTTGTTTGATCCTGGCTGTAAGCTGTATTTTGCCACAGACAGCTCCCCCGTGGATCCGTTAACGTTTGATTTATGTAGTGATATACTAGACGTTGTCATCGACTTGACTTTTATTTATTCGTAATCATCCATCAAAGCGGTTTAACGTAGTTCAGAAGGCTCGCAATCTTTGAATCCTATTGATCGAGAATGTACATTGGCACTCTCGAATGGTTATACAGTTTTATTTTATCAAATCAATAAGTAGGAAGATATTTTATTAATTTTAATAAGGTTTTTATGTTTGATAGCAATAATGTCAGGAGATTTCAATAATTTAAGGCCTTTACTATCTTACAATTTGAATTTGGCGAAAGAGGCGATATTGGAAATGCATCAAAAAATAAATTCGCATCATAAATTTTATTCTTCGTTCACATACTGTGTAATCTTCCGAGAGATCTGACTATTTCTGTAAAATTCGCAATGTCCATAAATAGACCACTCCTAGCTATTGATGTTGATGAGGTGCTCTCTATGACTCATGAAGCAATGATAAAGTTTTACAATGAAAATTACAATGCAAATTTAGAATTGTCGGATTTTACTTCATACAGCTATTGGCAAGTTTGGAACGTAAGTCTTGAAGAATCTATAGAAATTACAAGAATATTTTACAATAGCGAACATTTTGATAATGTTAGACCAGTTCCTTGCGCCTTTGAAGTTTTAAAAGTATGTTCGTGAAGAAAAGTTTATTGTAGGCGTTACAATTCAAGTTTGATCTCGTAGTCGTGACCTCAAGACAGGAAACGATAAAAGAAAAAACGATACAATTTATTGAAAGGTATTACCCGGGAATTTTCAAGGGAGTATACTTTGGGAATCACTATTTAAGCGAGGAAGAGAAAAAGAATTTGGTGCCAAAAAGCAAGTCTACAATTTGTCAAGAGCTCGGAGCATTTGCTATAGTCGATGATTCTTTAGCTATAGCATTAGAATGTGCAGAGATAGGAATGGATGTTTTTCTATTTGATTTGGAACATTCATACATGTGGAACAAGACTGAATATCATAGGTACCCTATCAAAATCATTATTATAGATTACCCTCATCTATTCATAGAGTGTTAAACTGGATACAAGTTGCTGATTGGTTAAATGTCCGTCATTTGGCTTTGAGTAGAGAAAATTTGAATTCGCCTAAGCAAATAGACGAAAATAGAATTATAGCTAGTTTTGTTCAAACAAAATATATGACGATTAAACACCTAAAAAAGAGATCAATGCCAAATTTTGATAGGATTCGCTCTCGAGTTCATGTTAGATTAAGTGGGCCATTATCAAATATAATAACAAACCAAAACGGCAATGAAATCAAAACTCAATTGTGGGTTGAGTATCTTTGTAGATCACATTTTCGTCATCACGGAGGGTTGGAAAAAGTAGAAAGAGGGCTTCTTGTTGGGAATTTCGTAAAGAGCAATTTAGTTGAAAAAGAATTCAAAAGATACATAAGTGAAATTGAAACTGAATACAATGAAAAGTAAATTATTCAATTTTATATCTTTTAGAAACAATTATGACTTAGTTTTAACATTAGCTACAGAACAGAAAGATGACGTCATAAATCAAATGGATCAATTATACTCCAGCAAACATTTAAATATCATTAACAAACAAAAAAAGCCGACTTACTACGGTTTTTTGTTGAATCTTCCAGCGTTTAGTGGTGATGAGGAGGAAGACATCGATACATGGCATGCGGAGTTGGAAGAATTATTATTTCGAAAGGTTTCAGTTTGGGGTAGCGTAATGAATTTCCAGGTTTTCTTTCTCAAATATGAAGGTGGGCAATTCGAAACCGATCATAAATTTGCCAAACTGAGTCCAGATTTAGCCCCTGAACTTTTATATCTTTCATTCTGGCTGCAAAGTACAAATTAAAATAAAATTAAAGAATATTTGACAGATTTATTAAAACAGCAGTTCCTATAACATTCAAATGCTTTGAATATACCTTTCTTTGTTTCTCTACAAGATTTTCTAAGTTTATAATCTTGAATTTTGATTCTTCAATTTGTAGGCGAAGGTTTTTGATAATTTCATCCTTTACTGTCAACATTCCCATGACTTGCTTTTCTATTTTGTCAATGGCTTCGATCTATTCAAAATTGATGGGATAGAATACTTTTTCTTGATTTACCCTTGATAATTCTGCTTTGTTTAAAGATTGCATTTCATCGAATCGTCGACTTGCTTCTTGAAACTTTTTATGAAGTGTTTCAAAGGCGGTGTCTTTGGCACTCAACTCTTCCTTAAATCCCATTCCTTTAAACACGAAGAATGCTAAGTTACTGATTTCTTCTTTTAATTCAAGTCTTTGTCTATTAAATTGGAGTATCATGTTCTCTTTTTCTCTCAATTCATTGGACTATATAAAAAATCAGAGTCTATTTACTAATTCGTTATGCTTCTCATCCATCTCTTTTTTCAGTTCTTCCAATTGCTCACACTTTTTAGCTGTTTCCAAATTAGCCTCTTGCAACAACTTGCAATTCTTTTCAAACTCATTGATTTTTTCTTTCATCTAATGAAAATCATATCATCCATTTTTTACAGATTTAATTTGTTTTTCAAAAACATTTCGCTCCGTACTAATTGCTCTCTCGTTCGTTGACTCAATCTGCTTTATTATTTCACTATTTTCTTTTTCTAGTCGCTGGACAATATTGTCAATTTCTAAATCCCTTTCTGTGCGAAGCTTTGCAATCATTTCTTTCAACAAGTTTCTCAATTAAATTTCTTACCTCCTTTTCTTTAAATTGTTTTTCAAGCTTTATCAGTAGATGACTCTGCCATTCATCCTTTTCCAGTTTGATCTTTTCTTCAAGTTGCCTCATCTGTTTCAGTAATCTTTAATTAATTACATCTCCTAATGATCTTCTCTTGTGCTCTTCTAATGAGCTTATTCCTTCTAATTTGCATCTAGCTATTGTCTCTTGTAGCTCTTCAATTTGCCCTCGATGAAAATTTTGCATATTTTCAACATGCTTCTTATGAGAAGCAATTAAATTTTCCTTTTCTTCGTTAAATTCCAAAATTAATTTGCTCTTCATGCTGTCAAAATTTAAAAGACTTTGTTCGTTTTCTCGACGATAGCGTTTCTTCATAAACTCAATTTCTTCAAGCAATTTAGTTTCTTTTTCTTTATTGATTTTCTCTTTCATTATTGACTATAAAAGAAACCAAAGTTATTTTTTACAATATGTCTCTCATGATTCTCCATGAGCTCATTTTTTTCATTTACAAAATCAGTGCGAAGTTTTTCTTCTAGATTCCTCATCTGCTGCTTATGTTGCTTGATATTCTTTTTATGTCATCTTACAGCGACTATCTTTTGTATTTCTGGTTCAAGGCTTTTAATTGTGTTTTCCTTGATTAGTTTAGACTTTTCATTAATCCATTTGTCCCTTTTGAGTTTTTCAGAAGCGTTCCACAACTCTTTTTGTTTCATAAAATCTAGTCTGGCGTCATCTTGTGCTTTTTGAACCTGATTTTAAAACAAATTTAATCTTTCCTTTTCCTTAAAACTCTTTTCAAGGTTTTTCAATTCTACAGAAAAATCGTCGCATTTTTTGGCCAAAGAATCCTTCTCTGCAAGTAATTTATCAATGAAACTTAAGTGTCTTTTAATAATAGTTTCGTATTCTTGTCTCTGAAGATTCAACTTGGATTTCATATCCTTCTGGCTAGTTTTTGATTTCAATGCTTGCTTACTGCTGTTCTTTCATCACTTCATTGCAATCTCTCAATCGTTTGATTTCACTTTTTAATAAGTGCATGCTCTTTTTTCGCTCTTCGTTTTCCAATTGATTTGACATGAGCTGATTTTTTACATCATTAAAATTAGATATTTCTTATAATATTTATAGAGTTATTGTACCTATTTGACTCTCATGCAATATGT
>KE560790.1:0-69649 GCA_000442015.1 Rozella allomycis CSF55 | reverse complement strand
AATTTCTAGATCTTTTTTGGAAATTTCAGAATTAATTTTTTTAAATCTTTCAAGATCTTTTACATTTGGAGAATTTGATGATCTTTTTATTTCATTTAGATTTTTATTTTTTTGATTCAATTCATTTTCTAAACTAGAAATTTCCATTTCCATTTTTCTAAATTTTACTTCATTTGTTGAAATTAATTGATTTAGCTGATTCAACTTTACTATCAAATCCATTTTATTTCTTTTTATTTCATCTAAATTTTTAATTTCATCTTGAAAATCTTTTTCCATTTTTTCTAAATCTTCTTTTCTAGATTCACCATTTTGTTTAAATTTATTTCGATTGTTGAGTTCACTTTTATTCAATAGTTCACCTTTATTGAATTCACCTTTATCGATGAATTCATGTTTGTTCAAATTATTTAATAGTTCAATTCTTCCTTTAATCACTTTATTCCCACCACCAGTCAACGTTCCACATGAATCAATAATCTTTCCATCCAACGTTACAACTTTATATCTCTTTCCTGAATTAAATGCAATTTTATTCGCATTGTTCAAATTATCTGTAACCAATGTTTCTCCAAGAGCCAAATAAAATGCCTTTAAATAAACTTCATCTTTTGGTTTTATCAAATCAAACAATCTCTTGGAATTCATGGGTAAATTTTCACTCTTCATTTTTATTTTATCCAATTTATCTAAAACTATAAATGTTGCTCTTCCCAAATTTCTCTTTTTAATAATCTCCAAACATTTCTCGGCACTCTCTGTTGAATCAACAACAATGTTATCCAATCTACTACACACTGTACATATCGCTATCTCATACTCTTCTTCTATCATCCCCAAATCTCCTAATCTCCCCTACTCTACTTCAATCATTTCTATTACATGAATGCCTTTAATTCTTCCACTATTCTTTTCCTTCATTATATTCTCCATTATCAAATTTCTATTATTCATCTTCATACTCTCATTCTTCTTTTCATTAATCTTAAAACTCAAATTAGACAAAATCTCCTTCTTTTCTTCTTCTTTTTCTTCAATCTTTTTGATTTCCTCTTCAACCTCCCTTGACAAACTCTTTAAAACTTCAAATTCTTTTCTTCCCTCTTCATACCCCGGTCTTTTATCTTGAATTGTTTTTTCAATCTTTTTTATTTCTTCTTTAATCTTTTTCTCTGCATTTTCTTGATAATTGATTTTCTCATCCAACAACTCCTTTTCACTGTTCAATATCTTTATTTCAGATTCAACTTTAAATATCTTTTCTGTCCAAGGTGACAACTCAACTTGCTTCTTTTCCAACTCAACCTGAAACACATCAGTCTTTCCTACTTAAAATCAATTCATTCATTGTACCACTCAAACTATTTCTAATTTCTTCCAACACTTCCTCCTCCTTAATCAACCTTTCTTTTAACACTTCAATCTCCTTGTCATTGCTTTGCGTTTCTTCTTCAACACTCTTCACATTATCCATCTTCAATCCAAGCTCTGATTTCTCACTCTGAATATTCTTTGTAATCTTCTTTTGCTTATTCATTATATACTTTTTCTTTTCCTGCATTTGGATCTCTTCCTTGTCCATCTTGCCAATCTCCTTGCCCATCTCTTCCACTCTCCCCTTCAATATTTGATACTCTTTTTCACTCAACACATAATTATTCTCCATCTCCTTGATCTCTTCAATCTGCCCCAAATGACTCTTTTCCTCTTTCTCAATTTCCTCTTTCACTCTAGTCTATAATTCATTCCATTTAGAATTTCTTACAATTTCTTCCTTCACTTCACCATATTCCCTCTCCACTTTGTCTATCTTTATTTGATAATACAAATTCTGCTTTTTCGCAATTTCATTCTCCATCCTCAAATAATTCTCTGCTTCTTCCTTTTTATCCTATCCATTCATTCACACAGTCTTACTTGCAATGCATCCTTTTCATCTTGCGCTATCTTTATTCTATTAATCATCACATCCTTTTCAGCATTCAACTCTTCCGATATTTTATTCGCTTCCTCTATTTGTCCCTTATAATCACTAGTCCCAATAATATCCTCTAAATACTCCAACAATCCATCTTCATGCTCATTCGGTGCTTTAGGCTTCATTAATGCTATCGACTCTACTTCTCCTTGCAATATCAAAAATCTATTGTGATCTAAATCTATTCCCTTTTCTTTCAACAGACTAATAACCTAATCTTCAGCATCTAAAGAAAATACCTATTCAAAAACACTACTTTCTCATACCTGGCTAAAGGAATAATTTTGTCCATTAATCGTATATGTACTCTTGTTTTGCTTATTCGCAGTTCTAATTATAGTCATGGCAGTATCAGGAACAACTTTATACTCCCCCTATTTAAATCCAGCACTATTCCCTACATTATCAAGATCAATAATCTCCTCAAAATATATTTCTACAGCACAATACTCCAGATTCGGATATTCCTTTGAATTATGAATCAAATCACTCAGTTTTCCCTGCCTCATTTTTTTGGCGCGAAACCCAAAAACGAACAACAGCGCATCAATAACGTTGCTCTTTCCACTTTTATAAATTTTCACATCGTATTTTACCTCCCGTTGGGTCCTACAATACTACTAAACGACTAGATTGTCTAAACAAATCATTAAATACCTTGTGAAAAGGCCCTATCGTTTGTCGGCCAGCATATGATTTAAAATTAACGAGAACCATCTTGCTCAAAGTTAGGCGTGGTGTTCCATCACTAACCATCCTCACAAATTCACACTAAATGACAAGGGTCAAAGAAACCTTTTTTATTATTGTCTAGCAGGAGATGTTAAATAAATCATCGTTAACACTGGGATAATAATCGATAACACTATTTCAGCTTGCTCGCCAGCTTTGGAAAATAGTCCACCGGTTACAAACAAAAACACGCCAAGAAACATTACATTGTTGAAAAAGACGGAATAAGCAAGTGCCATCTTTTCGTAAATCGGTAATTCAGCGGTATCACTTGATTTGTTGGCCTTTAGTTGCTCTCCAATCCTATTTTAACTCAAACTCTCGGTTACGATATCAGTTTTGTCTTTTTACAATTGTGATACGCTACAGGCATTGCCAAGGCCATAAGCAATAGTGGAATACCTAAAACCAACTGATTTTCTGCAAAAGTAAATCCCTTGATTTCAGTAAACAAGTCTCTTAAAACATAAAATACCTCTTACACAATGGCAATGCGGATAAGACACAAGAGTTGATCAAATAAAAGCAACCTTGAGTAAATGTTGGTTTCACCATTTTGGAAAATTCGGCATGGGAAAAAACTATTTTTAAGATCACGAGTGCTAGGGCCTTGGATCGGAAATTTACAACATGGCAGTAACTCTTTTCTTTTTTCTAGATTAGCCTAAACTAAGATCAGAAACCAAAAAAGGACAAGCTCCACCTTCTGCAAAAAGAGTAAAGGTAAGGTGTCCGTTTAGATTTAATAGGCTAAATCAAAATCCGAAGAATCAGGCTTGACTATGAACAGAGGAGCTATTGCATTGTTGATATTCGTCGTAGTTTGTCCTGGTAAGCTATTCCCATAAACATTGATAGTTATTTTCCAACTTTTCAACACTGGTAAATTATTTCCCAAATAATCAACCAATAAATTAAATATTAAATCAAACTACTCTGTAAAGTATTGAGAAACGCTATCTTTAAAGTGGAGTTTCTCTTAAAAAAAATCAAAAGAAAATTAGTTTATTGCATTAAATGCCGTCCTTTTTGCTCTCTTGTAATAGCCTTTGTATCGCGGCTGACATATTTCCTCCGGCCGATAACAAGGCTTTTATACATTCATTGACATCATTGAACCCCATTTCTTCTAGCTCCTTGAGCTCTTCCGAATACTTTCCTCTATAGTAATCTGTATTATACACAGCACTTGACTGATTTGTTGCCGTATTTTCAACTCTGCCAAAATCATTGGACATAAAAGCATTCGGAGGAAATGGCATAAAATTGTTTTCTATAGGATTCGATGTAAATGAAGGCCACAAAAAGGAATTAGGAGAAGGAGAAAAATTTTGAAATGATGTGTTTGCGCCTTGAAACAGTCTATTCATGCTTTCATTTCGATTCGGTTCCCAGGGATTTGGGAGTGGCTCTGTGTTTGGAGATTCGCTCTTCCTGGGACTAAATTCTTCATTATTCAGTAAACGGTAGTTTGGAGTTTCCAATCGTTTCGCAAAGTCTTCTTGAGTTTTCCTTAAAGGTTCTTCCACCATCTTGTAAGCTTTTTGCAAAGCTTGAAATCCTTCAGGCATTGCTTGTATATTTGCGAGCATTCTGTCTTGTTGCCTCATCATTTCTCTTTTTAGTTTAGGATTGCTATGTGCATCGATAATCTATGCATTTAACATGCAACATTTACCTGTTTAAGATGGCTGGGATCTTTCAAGGCCTGCCCGAGTTCAGGATTTTGTTCCAAAAGTGATTTAAAATGTGGATTAGCCAAGAATATACTCTTTAATAATTCTGGGTTATTTGATATCATCTATAATCGGAGTAGTAAATTGTTACTTTGTTCATGAGTGAATCCATAGGGTTTTCTGGCTCTTCTTCTTCGTCTTTTATGATGACTGGTTTTGCTGTTTCTTTCTTTTGTTGTTCAACAAGGTATATTGTATTTCCAGGCGATATTTTGTATGAAAGTAGGGTGGATTGATCGTCTTTTAGTACTCTACCGCCAAAGACTAGTCTCTGGTTTTCAGTATTTAGGGACAAGAATGACTCGAGTATTTTCTTTAATTCTGTTAATGTTATATCTAAAGAAGGAAGTTCAATTGTGTGAAGTTGGCTTTTAAAGTGAATTTGTAGAATCATGAAATTTCACAATGCAATGACGTGTAGAAGTTCTAGATGGATATTAGAACAGATGAAGTTTTTAAGAATATGAAGATTGAAGAAAACTTTAAATTAATAATATTTATTATTTATTGGGGGATTTGGTAATACCAATTGGAACATGCATGTTCTTTTAAATAACCATCACCCATCTCTTCGTATTCTTTTTTGGTTAACCAACAAGAATTATCATTAATCCTTTCGAGAGAGAATTTGGCTGCACCTTTCCAAGCATCCCATTCCATATCTGATGCGCTCTTTACACACACGTTTGTGTTTGAAGGTCTTAACATTCTTAAATCTCTTTCAATTCTGCTTTGAATATTTTTATATTTCAAGTGAGTTCCAGTCAGAAAGACATTCTTTTTTTAAAGAAAGGATGTCATTACTTGAGCAACGTTAATCTGATTTTCTATTGGAATAGTTTTAAAGAGACTTTCGATTATTTCAGAGATTCCTTTTTAAAGATTATTACTATGTAATACCTGCTTGATCTAAACCAATGAAAGAGGGATGAAAAAGTGATTCTGTTGTTCGAATTCTCTCTGTTGATAAAGAAAGTTGATATTTTTCTTCAAGTGAAGGTTCAGATTTTGTTTGGAAACCAAGATTTGATAAAATTGTTTCCTTGTCTTTTGAGAATGAAGGATCTTTTCTATCAAGAATGTCTTCAATTTCTTCCAACATATTTTCAAAATCTTCAAGTTCGCCTTCGTTTGTTTCTTTATTCTATAAAGTTAAATAATTTCAAATTACAATTTCTAAATAAACGTGCCAATCAGAATCCCTTTGACCAAAACCATCATCAACATTTTCTTCTTCTTTGAAAAAAGATTTAATTTAAAAGATTACCAATTTTTTTCTTTTTATTTTTAATTAAAGATGGATCACTTCCAGCCAATTGAGCAAGATTTCTCATTCTTTGCTTTGACTGTTGATTCTTTCTTCCATTCATTTGAAATTTCTTTTCTCTAATTTTAGAAATCAATTCCTTTATTAATTTAAAAATATTTTTTACATTTCTTTTTTCTTGTAGATCTTGAATAGATAAAGATTCAAAAATATTATTTGATTTTTCTTCTTGATCATTTTCTGAAATTTTCTTTTTTAACTTTGTTATCGCTTCTTTCAATCTCATTATTCTTGTTTTAACTTGTTTCAAATCATTAAATCCTTTTTCAATGAAATATGAAATTATTGGATTATTTTCATCTTCAAAATCAAATCATTTTAATTCATTTTACCTTGAAAAGAAATTTGAATTGTTTTCTTTGCCTTCTTTGGTGGAGGTTGAGACGTTTCTTCTTGATTTTCTTCTAAAACTTGATCTATTGCATCTTCTTCTTCTTCCTCTTGTTGTTTCATTTCATATTCTTTTTCTAACTCTTCCTTCATTGATTTCATTTCATTAAATTCTTTTTCTTTTTCTGCTAATCTTTTAATCCTGGCTTGTCTAGTCAATTCCTTTTCTTTTTCTCTTTGCTCCCGTTTCATTTCTTCTTCCAAATTATTTTCATCCTTTAAAATTAACTTACTGAATCTTTACTGGGGTTGATGCGAATGGAAATTGAATCACAACGGATCTTTCTGGATCATTTAGAAACTTTAGACTCTCTTCTCTGTAATTATCAGCTACATATCCATATTCAAATAGACATTTCTATCATCTCTTCTATTGACACTTACTTGCGCTTGTGATAAATTCATTCTAACTGGAAACAGGGGATACTTTAATTGTAACAATTTCAAAAAATGTTCCGCAAGATGATTTCCTCCAATATTCAATCTCTTACAATTCTTCATATCCAATCTTCCATTAATAAATGGTACAACATGGGTAACTAAATGACTACCAGAAACAATCATTCCATCAGGTAAATCTGGATTATTGTAAAAATATGAAAATGCAAAATCTATTCCACACATTAATCTAGGCGCATTATATGCCTCAAAAACAAGCTCATTCAATTCTATAATCCCTATAATGATATATTACGCTTCCTGCCAGCATTGAAATTACATGCTGGTTCTGTAACCACCAATGGTGTATCCTTTAAAGAAGAAACACCGAGTCTCAACAATGACACATCCATCATAGTTTCCAAATAATCATATTGGTATATTAAGTTCCCATCAAACGGTGATCTAACAGTTTGTTTGACAGCATTATCATGATATTCATTTCCAATTCCAAAAAATGAGCTCTTGGCGTTATCCTTGTATGTAAATTTGTTTATAACTGATTCATACGACAACTGCGGCTCTATTTCAGTCGCATACCCTACTCTAGTCATATACGACCCTATACTAACAAAAACCTTCAATTACCAAAATCAAACACAATTGGCTCATATTCACTCTTCTTCTTCACACCGCTATACAATCGGGTATTTGGAAACGATGAAACTTCAAAAGAAAAATCAACTACCATTTCGGTGGCTTGGCTAAAAAATGAAACTTGATGCGCAACAACTTCGGTATCTGACCAGTGATGACTTTAGAGTACTTACTGCTGTAATTTTTATTGTGTTTTTTTATTAGACTGAAATGGGATCAAAGAACCACGAAATAGTGCCAACACAACTGATTACTCACATCGCGAAAACGCAAACGAATAAGATTCTCAGAAATTTGACTAGATTAAATCTAGTTGCAAGATTGAGCAATGCGAAATGTAATAATTACATACATCTTAATATTCTAGATGACGGGTATAGACTTACTTATGGTGGATACGACTATTTGGCCTTGCATTCCTTTTTAAAGCGAGATGTCGTTATTGGAGTCGGGAGACAGATTGGTGTGGGAAAAGAATCAGATGTTTATCTCGTTGTTGACAATGATTACGAAGAGCATATCCTAAAAATTCATAGATTGGGAAGAACATCATTCAGAACTGTAAAGGCTAATAGAGATTACATGGGCAAGAGGAAACATGCGTCGTGGATGTATATGAGCAGACTTGCGGCTGCTAGAGAATTCGCGTTTATGAAGGTAAAAGATAATTGTTGCCTTAATATTGATCCTTTATGAACACGGCTTCCGTGTACCGAAACCAATTGATGTGAATAGACATTGCATAGTGATGGAATACATCAAAGGAACTCCGTTGTGCCAAGTAGATGAAGTTGAAGATCCAAAGAAACTCTACCACACTTTAATGAACATGATTGTCGATTTGGCTCAAGTTGGGTTAATACATTCAGATTTTAATGAATTTAATCTTGTATTGACTGATGAAGATGAACCAGTTTTGATTGATTTTCCTCAGATGGTCTCCACGAGTCATCAGAATGCTGACATGTAAGACTTTTAAATCATCTTTATTTAGGTACTTTGATAGAGATGTTCAATGCATTGTTAGATTCTTTGGAAAAAGATTTCAATACGAAGACGAGTTTGTACCAAAATTTGAAGATATTGTTCGAAAGGGTAAACTAGACGTTGACGTGGAAGCGTCTGGTTTTATGAAGAAATTGCAAAAAGAATTCAAACAATTTGATGCCGAAATCGACGATAATTTTGATGAAGAAAGTGATAGTGAAAACCATTCCGAAGATGGTGAAGATTCACTTTCACAAAACGATGAAAAGTCTGACAGCGAGGAGAAGAATGAAGCGTTGGTTGAAGATTTAGTAGAAAAGTTAAATTTTGAAGATGAAAATGAACAACATAAAGAAGACGAAGAATCAAAAATCACTCCTAGACTCTCTTATGAAGAAGTTAAGAAGATTGTTGCAAAGAGGATCGTTCAACAATCAGCAAAGCAAGTCACTAATCTAGCTAGAAAAGCCAAGCATGCAAAGGGAGTAAAAAAGACTGCATTAAGCCCAAAAGACTATGTATTTTAATCATAAATTCATTATTTGTATGATTACAAATTCAATTATCAATTTAATAATTTGTTAGCCCTTCCTTCACCTTTATCCGATTGCATTTCACAATTTACTTCTCGATAGGAAATACACATCATCAAGCCCGATTTTTTAAGTGTACTGGGCATCGTCCATAGATTTCAATCTAGATCTTGTGTTTGGCTGCATATTTAGGTATTTATTAATTTACGCTATTGAATTCTCACTGTGTGTTCATTATTTCATTCAACTGTTAAAAGGTACGACTTCCGATTTCAAATTTATTTAAACATCAATTTTTGATCTGAATTAATTTGAGTTGATCTTTAATTTTGACTTCAATTAATTTGTAACCCCTGCTTCAATGTCCAGCTCCATTTCAGATGTTTTACGCGAACAAACTGGAATTGACCAAAAGAACATTATAAGAAATGCACAAGTTGCCAGATTATATGAAGATGCCATATTGTATGAGCCTGGAACGGCAATTACCTCCACCGGTGCACTAGTTACATCATCTGGTGCGAAGAAGGGAAGGTCACCTACTGACAAACGTATAACTGAGGAAGAAACATCAAAAAATGACATTTGGTGGGGTATTTAATTAGTAAACTTGATAAAGGTCCGGTCAACATCAAAATTGATGAAAATGTGTTCATGATCAATCGCGAAAGAGCAGTTGATTATCTTAACACTAAACCCCGACTTTACGTGTTTGACGGATATGCAGGATGGGATCCAAAATACCGCATCAAGGTTCGCATAATATGCGCTAGGGCGTATCATGGTAATAAGAACTCATGAAGTTAATAAAGCATTGTTTATGAATAACATGCTTATTCGTCCTACTGAAGAAGAGTTAAAATCTTTTGGAACGCCTGACTTTACCATTATTAACGCAGGTGAATTTCCTTGCAACAGATACACTATGGGAATGACAAGTGGAACCAGTGTAGCGGTCAATTTCAAAAAGAAGGAAATGGGTAACTTTCAATTAGTAACGAAATAGTTATATTGGGAACACAATACGCCGGTGAAATGAAAAAGGGGATCTTTACTGTCATGCATTACCTGATGCCAAAAGCTGGAGTATTGTCACTCCATTCAAGTGCAAATGAAGGCATAAAGGATAAGGACGTTTCTTTATTCTTTGGATTGTCGGGAACAGGCAAAACTACTCTATCAGCCGATCCACATAGGTCATTGATTGGAGATGATGAACATTGTTGGAGTCATGATGGGATTTTTAACATTGAAGGCGGGTGCTATGCAAAATGTATTGATCTATCTCGTGGTATCACTTTTTATTACGGAAAACAAAAGATAAAGAACCTGAAATTTTTGATGCTATTAAATTCGGTTCGGTTCTTGAAAACGTTGTGTATGACCCTCAAACACGCCTTGTTAGTTACACTGATAGCTCTTTAACTGAAAACACTCGATGTGCTTATCCAATTGAGTTTATCCCAGGTGCAAAAGTTCCATGTATGGGAGGCCATCCTAAGAATTTAATACTTTTGACATGTGATGCATTTGGAGTTTTACCTCCTGTCTCTAAGCTTACTACAGCTCAGGCTATGTACCATTTCATTAGCGGATACACCGCCAAAGTAGCCGGAACTGAAGAAGGTGTGAAAGAACCTGCAGTAATAGTAATTTTCTTATCTAACTTTTGGCCACTTTTTCAGCATGTTTCGGACAGCCTTTTCTTGTATGGCATCCAGTAAAATATGCAACAATGTTGGCAGAAAAAATGAAAGAGCACTCAGCAGATGCTTGGTTAATTAACACTGTAAGCAATATGAATTGTAACCATTAGGGTTGGAATGGAGGCCCAGTGGGTGTGGGTAAAAGAGTTGCATTGAAGCATTCGCGTGCAATAATTGATGCTATACATTCGTAATAAAAAGAAAACATTTTGAAATAGGGGCGAATTAGCAAAAGCTGAGTTTGAAACATACCCTATTTTCAACTTGCAAATACCGAAAAAGGTTACTGGTGTTCCTGATCATGTATTAAATCCAGCAAAAACATGGCTGGGCAGCAAAGCTGAATATGATAGCACTCTAGTCAAATTGGCCAAATTGTTTCAAACTAACTTTATGAACTACTCTGATAAAGCTTCTTCCGAAATAAGAGCTGCTGGTCCTGTTGTTGAAAATAAATAAATATTCAATTTTCCGAGATCTATAAAATTTACACGTGATCACATGTGACCCTGGCTAAAATATGAATTTTCTTTCTCAAATAGCGCTTATAGGATGTTTCTTGTTAAGCTTTAGTATCAACCTCGTTGGTGCTTCGGAAAATGGCTCTCTGAGTCTCGTAGAAAGTTATAATCTTGTCTTAGAAAATCTCAAGGATTTAACCTTCAACGTTGACGAGCTCCTTATAGAATACAAGGTAGATGCATACAAGCTTTGTGATTACGCTCTTTCTACGGCCACACTAACAGCAACAAACAGAGAGGATCGTCAGTATTCGACGGAGAGTGCTGGAGTACTTGTTTGCGACTTTGTTTCAACCCACTCGACTCAGATGGAAGGCGATGTACTAGCTAAAGCTAAACACGCAGTAGATATGGAACTTTTACATTATTTAAAATACGTATTAGGAGAGCGTCATATTATGGCCACATTCCTATACGCAGTAGTGCACAATAGATTATCTGTCTGTGAATCTATGATATTTGATCCTTATTCATACAATGATTACAAAATAGAAATGATTCATAATTTTCCAGTGATAGGAAGACCCCTTAAAGATGTTTCCTTTTTACTTAACGCGTTAAACCAGGAGAGTATTTTGGCACGAAAAATTATCAACAAGTGGAATATTGAAGCAGATTCCATGAAAGATCTTTCTCAAGACGAAAAAGACATTCTTTTCAGGCTGATATCAGGGCGAGGCTTGTTAAGAACAACTACAAGACCTAATTACATGCTCGAATTGTTTGCGAGAAATGGCTATATTTATGAAGCTCTCTTTGATTTAGATCGTTTTGTTGAAAAACCTATTCTATTTAAGGAAGCAATCATTGTCGAAATAATCAAGTGCGGGGAGTTATGTCTCGACACAATTTTAGATAAAGCACTTACATTAAAGAGCCCGAAATTGATAGATCTACTCAATCATGATATGATAAAGGAGTCTGGGGCTTTTCAAATTGATGAAAATCAAATGATTAGACTTTTACGTGGTTTTAGAGATGTCATGGACGAACGTATAGACTTGATTGTTAAAATTGATACTGTCGATGAAAGGTTCAAGATTGCGGTTGCGAATATGCGAGCTTTTTGGGAAACTCAGTACGAAAAGCCAGATTTGACTGAACTGGCAAAGTATTATGTTGTTTACGCCATGGAAGACAAAAATTTCAGTCTGGCAGTTTATATAGCTAATATTTTTCAAGTGACTCTTCAGAGATTCCAGACTATAAAACTCTTCATTAACCAAGTAGATTTAGATCTTCCAAAGTCCGTTAAATACGACGGTTCAGTATTGAAGGCCATAAAATATTTTATGAGACAATTACGTATTTCTAGCACCGATGAGAGCTACAAGTCCTTTTTCCCGACAGCTGAAGAATGGCTTCAAATCATAAATAGTCCAAAACTCAAATCCGAGTCTAGAGAAGTTCTTGATGATGTGTTGTATTATCAAGGGTACATTGAATTGGTCTCACGCGAGTATCTGCGCAATAGTTTATGGAAGCCAACATTGCATAGGAGAAAATAATTGAAATAAATTAGACCTTTTTATTTAAAAATGATTCTTTTGCGATAGCAAGCATAGATTTTTCGCCTTCGGGGCCAAGCGCTTTAACGAGATCCTTAAAGTAACCTGTGTCTTTTGAGAGTAGATTGAAAGGATGATCAGCTTCCACTAGTTGACCCTTTTCCAAAACCAAAACTCTGTCATAGTCCATGATTGTTGGCAGACGATGAGCGATAGTTAAAACAGTGGCGTGTTTGAATTGTTCTTGAATACATTTTTGAATGCATTCAGTGGTGGCGGGATCAATAGAAGCAGTTGCTTCATCCATTAAAAGAATGTTGGAATTTCTTAAAAGAGCTCTGACTAGACAAAACAATTGGCGTTCACCAACAGAGAAATTGGCGCCATTTTCTTGAATTTCAGTTTCCAGTTTTTCAGAAAGTCTAATTTGAAAGAAGAGAATAAATTTACTTTTGAACAGAGTTTTTGAGACCAACTATTTCTAAAGCTTTCCAAATATCTTCATCGGTGAATTCATTGAAAGGATTCAAGTTGAATCTTAGAGACCCTTTGAAAAGAAATGCTAGATTAAGAAAAGGATAATTTGTTACGATCTTGAGGGATTATAGAGATTGAACTTCTTAATTTCATTAAACCAACTTTGCTGATTGGAATGTCGTCAATTAGAATAGAGTTTTCATCAGTTTCAACAAGTCTAAAGAGAGTTGTCATTAAAGAAGATTTTCCAGCGCCAGTTCTACCAACAAGGCCAACTTTTTCACCAGAGTTTATTAGACAAGAAATGTTTGATAGAATAGGATTTGGATTTGAAGGATAACGAAGAGTTAAATTATTGAATTCTATTTTACCCTTGCTTGGCCAATCTGATGGAATAGAAATAGAATTTTCTTCAGACGCTTCACTTTCTAATTCAGTATAAGTAATTGTTCTTTCAACTGAAGTCATTAAATTCTCAACTTCACTAATTTGTCTAACAGTCCATTGAATTAAATTGATTAATTCCATCATATAAGCCAATCCCAATCCAATAGAACCTGCGTCCATTGAATCTATTAATAGAATTGACATTACAGCAGCGGCAGTGAAGAGAAAAGAAGCAGCAAGATCTAATCTAATACCCAGCCATCTGGAAACCATTTGAAAAGCAAAATTACAATTTGTATTTTGATCTTGTTTAAAATAAAACGCTTGATTAAATTCTTCTTCTTTTTTCATGGTTCTAATTGTGGCTAAACCAGATAATGAAGTTGAAAGAAAAGAATAGATTGGAGATCTTGAAATGGCATCCAATCTTTTAATCTCACGTGATGAAGCTACATATGCATTTCTATAATAGATTGAAATCCAAACGATTGGAATTAAAGTTAATAAAGCCATTGGAAATGTCATTGCAGTGATTGCAATTATTCCAACATCAATACAAATACATTGAATAACATCAAACAAAGTCCACGGTAAAGTTTCTTCTACAAATGATTGATCTTTAGTAAATCTATTCAAAATTCTTCCTTGTGGATTAGTTTGGAAAAATGACATTGGCGCTCGCAATATCGAAGAAAGCATTTCACTAAATATTTTAGCTGCTGCCATTATAACTGCATAATAGAAAGTCAACGCTCTCGTTGTACACAATAGAATAATAATAACAGTTCTAATCAAATAAGTGTAGAAATGTTTCATGTCCAATTGTTTATCTTTATCTTTAATCTCTGCCCAATTAGATAACCATTTATCAGTCGTTATAATAGCCACTTGTCCTGCTACCATCAGAAACATTATAAAGAAACAAATTAAATATCCACCACACTTTTTAAAGAAACTTTTATACGTTGAAAATGAAATTGATCCAACTTGACGATCTTCCCCTGAAATAACTTCAATTGCATCTTCTGACAATTGTGGCTTTTCTTCAACACCCTTGTCTTCTTTCTTTTCTTCTTTCACTTGTTCTTCCTTGGCATCAAATTTCTTTAAAATATCAGATAATTTATTTTCTGAATTCATCAAATCATTATAAGATCCAAAATATTCTTGTCTTCCATTATCAAGCACCATCAATTTATCGCAAAACCTTGCAATGTGGAGTTGATGAGAAACAATCAAACAAGTTTTTCCTTGCAATAATTCTTTCACTTTATGAAACACTTGATTCCCAACTTTATTATCTAATGCTGACAAAACATCATCCAACAAGAATATATCTGCTTCTTCATCATACAACGCTCTAGCTAGTGAAATTCTTGCTTTTTGACCCCCGGAAACATTATAACCTCTCTCTCCAAGCATTGTATCAACTCCCTGTGAAAATAGCTTTATATCAGACTCTAATGCACTAGCTTTCAAAACTTGTTTAAATCTTTCTTCATTATATTCTCTGCCGAAAAGAATATTGTCTTTAATTGTTGCAGGAAGTATCCATGGCTGCTGAGATGCATAACTGATTTTTCCATTTACTTTAACATCCCCTTTGACCCTGGTCAGTTCATTCATTAAACTTAATAAAAGACTAGATTTCCCTGATCCAAATTTTCCAATAATCGCACATAATTCTCCCTTTTTCAATTCCATCTTTATATCTTCTAAACATAAAGTATCTTCGTTCCAGGTAAAGGTCGCATCATCCATTGAAATGGCAACATCTTCAGTTTCCAAACATTCAATTTGTTTCAAATCTTTCTTTACTTCTTCTTGCAACAAAATTTCTTCAACTCTCTTTGCTGAAACACTTTTTAAATATCAAATAATAACTTACGCAGCCTCTGCAGTGAATTGAACAGCAATAGGAAAAAATAAACACATGGTCAACTTGATTATATTAAACAAAGCAATAGATGGAAACAATACTGCTGCCTCTATTGGCTCTCCAATGTAAAATCTTGTCCCACAGACACAAAACACTAACAATGCTTATTTCAAATATAACAAATTCATTTACCTGAAGACCAAGCGTAAAAAGAATCATTGAAAGATGTAATCAATCCACTAGAAATGGTTGCTTTCATTTCCTTATTACGAACATTCATTATATGATCTTTAAATGCGTAATGCCAGGCATAACATTTCAATATTTGTATTCCATTCAAAACATCACTCAAATATCTAATTCTTGTATCTCTGTGGCCAATTATTCTGGTTCTTAAGTTTGAAAGCTTCTTTGATAGCATTCCTTGGATTGGAATCACTGAAAGAAGAACAGCCATTCCAGCAACGGCTGATTGCCATCCCAACAAATGCATCAAATACCCAAAACAAATTAACGTCTGTATAGGCGAAATATACAAATACTGAACAAATCTTCCACAGTCCTCAAACTTTTGAACATCGTTAGACATCAAATTAACCAACTTTCCAGTAGAGGACTGCTGGCCAATTCTCAACTTTAAAGACTTTTTATACAAGGCTGCCGTCACTGCATTCTTTGCAAGCATCCCAAATAAATTGTTATGATAAAACACATGATGATGGATAGTAGCAAGTGAAAACATCAATAATATTAATCCACTCACAAGATAATATCTTTCCATTTCATCTCCTCTCTTTTCAATATTCTCCAAAAATAAATTAAACACAACTCCAGACAAAATATTCAACATCGCCTCTGTAAACGTCAACAGTCCAACCAACGCATGTTCCTTCCAAAAAGCAGTTGCCTAGCTTAAACACAACTCAAAATCTTACCAAAGCCTTGAAAACACTAGGCTTCTTTTTCTTTCGGATCCTATCTTCCCACGCCTCCAAAAACCTCTCACAACTGTCTTTCGCCATCAAATTTTTTCTATTTCACAACCAAAACATAATTACGGTGATACAGGCATGTCAACTTGTTCCAGCGGCTTCTTTTTACCCAGTTTTATCAAAGGATTCACCCAGCTGAATAACACATAAGATACTTTTGACACATTCTCAGAAGGAGATTTCTTGCTCTCCTCTACAGGTACACTGTCGTTCGTTAACAAGTACGCACTCGATGTCGCAAAATCAGAATTCATTTAACTGACCTAGCCACAAGTGAACAGACGGAATCTAAGCCCCGAAAAGGTAAAAGGGTCGCACACCTTTTCTTAAATTGGTATTTATAGATGCTGCTTTATTAGATTTGAGATTATATTGTGTTAGATGTAATTTTACAGATTGAAATTTGTATTCTGATTTTCGTGTTTTAGAACATTCTAGCAAAACTTTTATGGACATGTCGGATCAGTACAGTTAGAAAAAAACAAATTATAGGCAAATTTCATGTCAAATATGAAGTGTAGAATTTTACGTGGAAAAGGTTTAAAGGTTTGTAGATCTAAATTTTAACACAGCAGAGATGTGAGAAAAGTTCTTGAAATAAATGAAATATCTCACCTAATAACCTACTAAAATCATTCATATTATCTTTTCTTCATTTTTATGAAAGTGTATTTTTATCTTAAGAATCTTCCCAAATTTCGTAAAATGGTTGCAACAGCTCCGATTGATCAATACTATGTTCTGTTCACCTTAATTATCACAACTATTATGCAAATTTCTTTCTTTTTTGTTGCTTATTCGATGCAATTCGACAAGGTAATCTGTTGGTGCCCACGAGATAAGGTCACTGATTTTGCTGGATGCACTAATTTTATACTTAATGCGTTAGTAGTATTTTTCATACAGCAAACATATTATCCAAGACAGATCATGCTGACCGTTTTGGTACTAATTTGGGGTGTAAGACTTGGCTCTTTCTTATTGGCGCGAGTTCTTCGTCGAGGCAAAGATGATCGCTTTAATGAAATGAGATCAAACTTTATCCAGTTCTTAGGCTTCTGGATTTTTCAAATTATATGGGTTTGGGTTGTATCATTACCTGTAACATTGACCAACTCTTACGTCATTGATACTCCAATTAACGGCCTTGATATATTTGGATTGTTGCTATGGGTATATTGAACTTTAACATTTAATTAGATATTGGGCTTTGTTTGTGAAGCAGTAGCCGATAATGCAAAAGCAAGTCACAATAGTGACCCAGAGAAACGAAAGACACTTTTGAAAACTGGACTTTGGAAATATTCAAGACATCCAAATTATTTTGGGGAAATTTTACTTTGGATCGGGGTATTTATTATTTCTTGTTCTGGTCATGCCGTAAACAATGCTCTGGGATATTTTTCAATATCTTCGCCAATTTTAACATTTTTATTGTTGATGTTTGTATCAGGTAAATTATATATTCTGAATTCATCACAGGAGTGCCATTGGCAGAGCAGTCGTCTAATAAAAAGTTTTCGGGTTCTCAAGAATACATTGAATATAAACAATCAACAAGTCCTCTCATTCCCTTTCCGACAAATGTTTACGCAGTGTTACCCTCTTTTGTTAAAACGGTATTCTTTTTTGAATATGGCATGTACTGGAAGAACTTTAATGACGACAAGAATTAAGTATAACGAGCAATTGTGAGTTTTAATAAAGTTTTGCTCTTCGATGTATCTTACATTTACTTAGTTTTATCATTTTGCTCTCAATATGAAATATGAATTCTGCATATCAAAACTCCGACAGGCGACAAGTAATTAAGGATGTCAATAGAACTAAAAACATCAGAAGACAATATTTCACAACTAACAATATACCCTGAATATAAAGAGCACATCTTTTCCACTGGTGTTGTTCTAGTTGGCTTATTTCTCGCAGCGCTAGAGGATCAATGGCCTTGGAAATCCGTTGCAATATTTATGTCACTAATTCTTGGTTTTAATTCATTAAGCTTCAAGGAGACAATTATTGTTAATAGGAAAGAAAGAACAGCGATAAAGAGGCAAACAAAACTAGGGTTCTTGATAAATGAACATTGCCTTAGCTCAATAATAAAATTGGAATCAAAGGAGCAGGTACATAATGTATTAATTAAACAACACTCTTCATATACTTTGGTGCTGGTAAATGCTGAAGGTATGCAATTACCATGTAGTACAAGCTCATTTCTAGGCGATGAAAACTATAAAAATATCTCAGGCACTGCAGATTTGTTTAATAAATGGCTTAATTCATAATTTGATGTCTGATTTTTCATAAATGAAAGTTTTGCATAAATTTTTGCAAAAAGATGCCTCTGGAACGATTAAATTGCTACCAGAAGATTTAGAAGATATGTGGCATATATATAATCTCTTATGTATTGGTGATAAGCTTACTTGTAGTACAATAAGGTATATTGTTGCATTTCAAATTAAAACAGGAAAGTACAGACAGAATCTTCAACTGGCAGTGTTGACTCAAACAAAATGCGATTGTATCTAACTATTGAAATATACGCTATTGAGGGAGATATGTCTATGGGTGTTATTAGAGTTAACGGCAGAGTCTGTGTGGAAAATAAACACGTTAAACTGGGGTCGTATCATACAATTGATCTTTGTATTAATAATGAGTTCAAGCTCTTTAAAGATGAGTGGGATATTATTAGTTTGGAGCGTATAGATCAGATTTGTCACGTGAAAAGTAAGGCGGAAATTGGGGCTGTAATTTTGCAAGATGGTAATTATTCTGTACTCCGTAAATTAGGATTGGCCAATGTATGTTTAGTTACAGACAATATGATTGTTGTGATGCAAAGAATAGAGGTGAATATACCGAAAAAGAGATTAGGATCTACCACTCAAAGAGAAAAGGCACAAAATAAGTTTATGGAGCAGATTTATAATGCTATAATTAAACATATCCCGCTAGCGGATATGAAAGCTATCATTATTGCTTCGCCCGGGTTTTTGAAAGATCAATTATTTTCATACATCATGAAGGAAGCTCAATCCCAAAACTCTAAAATAATTTTTGATGCTAAGAATAAGTTTTTACTTGTCCATTGCTCAACAGGGCATAAGTCTGCGTTGAGTGAAGTTTTGCAAGATCCAAGTATACAACATAGACTATCAGATACTAAATATGCCAAAGAAATTAAAGAATTTAATAAATTTCATGAAATGCTAAAGCATGATCCTGACAGAGTCACATACGGTTTCGACAGTGTCAATATCGCCGCAGAAAATCATGCAATTAAAACATTGTTTGTTACTGACGGTCTATTCAGGTAGATATTATAGTATGCTTTTTTAGATCGGCAGATATTCCCACGAGAAAAAAATATATTGCCCTTGTTGAACATGCCAAGCGGCAGGGTGCTAACGTTTATATATTTTCGAGTTCTCATATTACTGGAGAGAGTAACTATCGATTTTTTTAAATATCTAGAACTTTCACAACTTACGGGAGTCGCTTCGATATTGAACTATGCAATCCCCGAAGAATTAGAGATGGATGCAAAATAAAACATTATCTTATACATCTAAAAAGTTTATAATTGTTCCTATACTGGATAATAGATACTTTAAGGATTCCTAGTTTAACCGCATGAAGTACTAAGTTCTAACACATGATCACACTATCGCGTTTTTCTAAATTTAATAACTTTTGAATAACTTAACGTAAGTTATTTGACTCATTTAGTTATTACATTATTCTAATATATCTGTTCTGTACTTCAAGCATTTGGACGAAAAACAATAGCTGCCTTGCATTGACTAGAGTCTAGAGTAAAACAAAAGACTAAAGAATAGGATTTTGAAGGAAGATTTCGTCATTTGAAAAGTATCGATTTTATGTTAAATTAAGCTTTATAAATGCAACGATTAATTTAAAAAATAAATGATGTTTTTGGTCTGATTAACTATAAAACAGATCAAGAACATCATTTTATTGTTTTATGGGTTAGACAAAAGCATTAATTTATTCATCTACGATCGTGTCGGTCTCTTGATCTTCTTCTTCTTTCTCTGTCTCTATCTCTTGAACGTGATCTTCGATCTCTAGATTTACTCCTGCGTCTAATTGGTGAACGGCTGCGACTTTTTTCTTTGCCCTTTTCTTTCTTTGAATTTTCTTCTTCTTCTTTAAGTCGCATGCTAACACGTTGTGCATGAAATAGCTCTTTTTCCAGCTTTGAATCAGGTTTTCTCAGATGCATGAAATTGCAAAAACCACCCCTATTGCATTCACCCATATCATATTGTCTGCAGCACGCTTCACGAAAATCAGTGACAGGCGAGAGTTCCGCAAAAAGAGGCCTTCCTTAAATAACATTCATCATTATATTTTACCAGCGTACCAACGATTGTTTAAATCTTTGACCGCTTTTCCTGCTGAGAGCTCATCTGCGTAACGAACATAAACATTCCCGATTAAATGATCAGCAATATTGTCACATATATTCAATAATTCAATTTCTCCATATTTTCCTAGCTCTACAAAAAGGTCCTCGTAGAAGAGATTAAAATGTTGCTGTTGCTGTTCGCTGGTAAGTGTGCAAGTAGGATCATGAGCTGGATTAATATACAAATTCGGAAGCAGCATTGTACAACTGTAGTTTGGGCGTGTGTGTTTGCGTGAACAGCTGTCACCTATTTCTTTTCAGACAATTATTTACCGTGTCTACAAGCGCCAATTTTAAAAAAGAATGAACAGTTGACCCTTTTAAAAGATAAAATATCTTTTACTTGTCTTTTTCAGTGCCGTAAATAGAGGCTAAATGTGATGCCATGATTTACGAATTTCCCTTTTTATTGAAAGAGAAAATGCTGAAAAATGTTAAACAGTGTGTGAACAAATAATGTAGAAAACAAAATCAAAGAAAACATAAATTTATTCACATCAGTTGCTAAATTCAATGTTGTCGTACAAACAATTCATTTCAATTTCCATTGTAAAACCAAATCTTTTGCCGATTTCTATTAAAATGTTCCACTGCCTTCTTAGATTCAAACTTTGAAAATGATTTTTATGTGTTTGATGTCGAAACGGTAAGTCTCTAAATATTCTATGAATTTCAGACCAATCATTAGAAATGGAGGACAATGATGTTATCCAAAGATCATAACTCAAGTTTATTGACATCATATCATCAGAGTTTAAAGCCGAAGGTAAATTATTTTCTATGTCCATATCTTTTAAATACTTAAGAATCATGCTACAAGAATAAGCCAAGTAATGCTCATCTGCAGTACTCATGAACGGTTGTATCAAGCGAAATACTTCATGCAATTCTAAAATTGAAAACATGGAGTTGATTTTGTCGAATGTTTCGTTTCTCTGAATAGACTCGTTAATCCAATTAATTCCATTCATAAAGTTATTCAAAGCAAATTTGTTAAACATTTTATGGTTGGTACAGAAACTTGCAATTGCTACTGCCTTTAATTGTTTTGTGTAATCATTCCCAATTGACAATTCTTTATTTGATTTTACAACTTCTTGAGCATAATCAATAATCGTAATCAAGGCGTTATCCTTTTCTCCTTCCCAAAATTTTATCCTTTCACTAAACAAATGATTTTCATCCCAAAGAAGAAATTTATATTTTGGGGAAATGTTCGAAATACTTTTTTGCATGACTTTAATGTCTAATCCATTAATAAAGGCCTGAATGGCTGAAAGCCTATTACGATTTCTAGCTCCGCCACCTCCAGATATTTCTTGTTCTGCAGATCCGGAAAACAATCTAAAAACATAAGCTATTTCCTTGGCTAATTTATTTGAGCCTATTGAAATGTCTGTTTCCCAAGGTAAAATTCTTCTCTTAGAATATCCATAATCGATTCCTAATCTCCAAAGCAATTCAGCTTTAGACCTTCTTCCATATCTCATATTTGGATTAAAGGTCATCGCGGCACGCTTATGAAAGATTATCTGAGGTTCTTCAGTGGCATTCATTCTCCAAATTCTTTTCCAGTGCCCACTGCGTTCTAATAGTTGATCATTTGAAGTTAGTCTAATCATTGGTACCACAAAATATCTGAATTTCGAGCCGTATTGTTTTATTTCATGCATGATATCATTAAAAGCTTCCTCTGTTAGAAAAATATTACCATCCAACACAAAAGTCCATTCTGCTATTTGGTTTCCAACATCTAATGCAAATTGACGTCCACCGTTATTGTTCATTGCATATAAATTTTTGTAATGATAAATTTCATCATAAACATAGTTTTTTAATGTTTTGGAAAGCAATTGAAAGTCCTTACTGTGAACTATGTCTGGTACGTGAAATCTGTTATAATTAAACATTACATTTTGATATTCCTCCATAACGAAAGGTATTCTATAGTATGTTTTGTTGTGATGATCAAGTAGCCTAATAATTTCCTTTTCTTTTTCAAGGTCTACGATCCTGTTAATAATCCATATCTTTTCTGTGTCTGCGAATTCTTCTTCATTCTCCAATAAAAATTTGAGGTTAGAAAGACTTTGACCAGGTGAATGTCTAGGAGGCAAATCATTACCAATTATCCTGACAAGTGCTAGTTTTTTAGAAGAAACATTGTAAAAGATACAAATGTAAAGTATTGCAAAAAGTATAGGGACTATAAGTGACGATTTCTTAAATTGAAAATGTTTCATTCTTTTGACCGTTGCAAGGTTTGTTTACAAAACAAAAGACTATACACACCATTGAAGTGAAGCATCAAAATAAACTCGAGTTTTAGCATCTATAGATTGTGATCAAAATTAAATAATGTTTAAATCTTAAATAGTAATTAGACAGTAAAACATAAGATGAAGATTGATTGGTGTGGCTTGCCTCACGGAAATTTAGTAAACATTCTCCATGCCTATTTCGATGAACCAAAACAAGACTGAATCTGATTTAAACAAGCCTTTGTGGGAACCAAAATTAACGAATACTCAAATGCAACAATTTAAGCGATTGATCTCCGAGAAATATCGAATTAATATTGCTTCGTATGAAGATTTATATCAATGGAGCGTTAAGAATATCAATTTATTTTGGCAAGAAGTTTTAAAATTTACTGAAATAATACATTTGGGAAAATGGAGTCGTGCGATCGATGAAAGTGTTCCTATGAAAGATCTACCAGAATGGTTTAAAGGGGCCACGTTAAGTTATGCAGAGAATTTAATTCACTGGAATGATAATCATCCAGCTATTATAACATACGGTAAATTGCAAATGACATTCACAATTAGATGAGCTAGGACGTGAAACAAAACTTTCATATTCAGAGTTGTATGTCGAAGTAGAAAAAACGGCATCGGCATTTAAAAGACTGGGGCTCCAGAAAGGGGATGTTGTTGCGGGTATTTCAATTTTTTATGATCAAAAGGCTATATCCCAAATATCCCACATGCTGTTGTTTTTATGCTGGCCGCGTCATCAATCGGGGCAATCTGGACTTCTACATCTCCTGATTTTGGAACAACAGTATTAAAGAATTTAATATATTTTCTAGGGTGTTCTGGAAAGATTCAGCCAAGTCCAACCGAAGTTGTTGATATCTGCGAATGCGGTTGCATATAATGACAAAATACATGATCATTTAGAAAAGCTCAGAGCTGCAGTGAAGGAGCTTCCCACACTTTTAAAAGTAGTTGTTGTCAATTGGATCCCAACTCACTCATTTGAGTTTGTCGATATTGAGAATGCGTAAAGAGACTTTCCAAATAGCAAAGAATATCATATGATGATTTTTTAAATTCAAATGAGCCATTAAAATTACAATTTGAGAGTCTTCCATTTAACCAACCATTGTTTATTCTCTATTCTAGCGGCACTACAGGAAAGCCAAAATGTTTGGTACATTCAGCTGGTGTAACTATAATTACATGTAATAACAGGGAACGTTAATACAACATAAAAAAGAACACATGTTACATGGGAACTTGACACGAGCTGATGTTGTTTTTCAATACACTACAACTGGTTGGATGATGTGGAATTGGCTTATTTCAGTGTTATCTGTAGGAGCTACTATAGTGCTATATGACGGTTCTCCATTTAAACCGCACCAAATGCAAATGTTTAAAATGATACAAGCATTTAAAATAACCGCCTTTGGCACTAGCGCTAAATTTTTACAAACTTTGGAAGAAAATAAGAAAGAAATATCTAAAGAGTTCTCATTGGATAGTTTACGTTACATTTACTCCACAGGAAGCCCTCTACCTGCGTCAACATTTGAATACGTTTATCAGAATATTAAAGCCGATGTTTTGCTAGGTTCAATAACAGGTGGTACGGATATTATTTCTCTTTTCGCTGGACACAATGTTGACCTTCCAGTTTACAAAGGCGAAATTCAATGTCGATGCCTGGGTATGGCCATTGAAGCATGGAATACGGAAGGTATGAAAAAAAGGTTAAGTCAAAAAGGAAAACCTGTGTACGGTGAGAGTGGAGATCTTGTTTGCATTAAGTCTTTTCCTTCTATGCCTATCTTTTTTTGGGATGATATGGGCAATGAAAAATACCGCAAAGCATACTTTGACAATTCATACGGAGTTTGGATGCATGGTGACTTTATTTATATCAACCCAGATACGAAAGGGTTAATAATGCTTGGAAGAAGGTACCTATTAGTATTTCGTTTACTGCAGTGATGGTACTTTAAATCCAGCAGGTGTTCGCTTTGGCTCTGCGGAAATTTATTCTATCAGTAAAATTTAATACTTTACTATAATAGTCTCTCAATTTCCTCAAGTAGAGGATAGTCTTGTTGTTGGACAAAAAAGACCTCAGGATACTGATGAACGGGTTGTCTTATTTCTGAAAATGACTCAAGGTTGCCAATTAGATGAAAGACTAATCAATGAAATTAAATTAATGATAAGAAATCAACTTTCTCCTCGCCACGTTCCCTCTTTTATATTGCCAATTGGTGAAATTCCAGTAAGAAAAATCTTGTAAAAACATAGTATACAACAAATGGCAAAAAAGTGGAGGTTGCAGTTAAACGTATAATATCTGGTCAAAAAGTTGTACCCAGTGGATCTCTAGCAAATCCTAATTGCCTAAAGCTGTTTGAAGATATACCGGTTTTGAAATAAACTTGTAAAATTCATTATGTTTTATAATGTCCCATTTCCTTTGCTAACCGACAGCTACAAAGTTTCACATCCAGAACAATATCCTGATGCAAAGAAAATGGTTGCATACGCAGAATTCCGTTGTGGGTATGATAAAGACGTTCAAGACCAAAGAATTATATTTTATGGTCTAAGATTTATCATTGAGAATTATGTCAACAAAAAATGGACTATTGATGATATAGAAAGGGCCAGTGCATTCTTCAAAACTCACAATGCCAATTATACCTCATTTCCATTTCCAGAAGATTTATTTCTCAAAGTAATGATTTTTACTATAGAGTTATTATTTAGTTTATTAAAGAAAAGGATGGATACTTTCCCGTAAAAATTGAAGCGCTTCCTGAAGGAACAGTTGTTTATCCTCATGTTCCTGTATTTGTGATTACCGCTGAAAAAGAATATAGTAGATTAGTGACGTACCTTGAAACTATACTTACCATGGTTTGGGTACGCATTTTGCTGTGAACTTAAAATAGTATCCTTCCACTGTTGCCACATTATCGCGTAGAATGAAAGATTTGATTGAAGAGTCATTTGAAAAAAGCGTAGATGAAGAATTTTACTGCATGATTGAAAGTCGATTGCATGATTTTGGATTTAGAGGTTGTACGTCGGTAGAACAATCCATTTATGGCGGTTGCGCGCACTTGGTAAAATTCGCCATGTTATACAATCCTAGCTAAATTTTACTGGTAGCGATACCATGAGTGCTGCTTATTATGCTCAGTTTTATCTTAATTATGGAAAGCCTGTCGCCACCTCAATTCCAGCTACGGAACATTCTGTTATGACATCTTTTAAGTCCGAAAAGGTATACAAAAAAGCTTAAATTTATAAGGATGCCATTATAAATATGATTGAAAAATTTGGAAGTGGTATATACTCTATTGTTATGGATTCATACGACTATGCAAACGCATTAAACAATATATTGCCAGTTGTAGCCTCCAAAAAATTAGAAAAAGGCGGCATATTAGTGTTAAGACCGGACTCTGGTAATCCTTCTGAAGTTGTTCTAATGGCACTACGTGCAGCCGAAAAAGTATTTGGCGCGTCAATTAATAAGAAAGGCTACAAAGTAAGTGTCTTGCTATTACTTAAGGAGGTCCTTAACAAATGCTCCGTGATACAGGGTGACGGTGTAACTTTTGAACAAACCAAAGAAATTTTGAAGAGCATTTTAGATGCCGGGTTTTCATCCATGAATCTTGCTTTAGGCATGGGCGGAGGTTTATTGCAAGTAAATTTGATTAAATGTTTTCATGGAAGAAACTAAATAGAGATACCATGAGTTTTGCTACAAAACTATGCTATATCGAATATGTTGATGGAACCGACAGGTAAGAAATATCTTTTAATATTACTTGGGACGTAATGAAGACGCCAGTTACTGGTAGTGGGAAAATGAGCTTACCAGGTGAGATGGTTGTTGCCATTAATGAAAGTGTAACTTTATTGGAAGTCTTAAATAGGGCCTTCCAACTGTCTATCCCAAAAAATCATCACCTAATATTTTAAATGCTCTAAAAACCGTATATGATCAAGGACCTATGGAAAACACGTTTAAAGAAAGTTTCGATTCTATAAAGGGGAGAATATCGAAAATATGGCCGAGAAATCCGAAGAAACATAATGCGATATCAGCAGATCTTCAAAAGAAAATCAATGATGCTATTAGAATACATTAAATAAACTAAATAATGATGGTTTTGCCATATGTTTCTGGCAGCACCACTTCTTTTTTCCCATTTTAATCGAGCTTTTCCACCGAAGGGAATGGTGAGAAATAGAAAATGAAGTTTAAAATTCTAAATTAAGTTTAGTTTTCAATAAACTTGATTCAACGGAATTTGTCTTGACGCTCCATGAAATTCCCATTTCCAGAAGCCAAAATACGATTACAAATTTAAGATATTTAAAGAATTAAGATGCTAAAGCCTAAAACGGTGTAAATGATTGTTGAGCAAAAAGAACACCAAATTAACGACGGAATCAGAGAAATGAGAATCTAATTCACTGGATAAAAAGCTAAAATATCAATTTTGATCTCTTTCTTATTCTTTTGTCATAATATGAAAGCGTTGATAAAGAATTCTGGTTTTCAGGGGTTGGCCTGCGCCACTTTTTAATGGCAACTGTTTACGATGATAATCTTGTTACCGTCTTTCAAGACAAGGAAAATTATAACGTAAAACACCCTCTTCATGGTGAATGGACTCTTTGGTATGATTCACCTCCACAGAAGTCCAATAACAAAAACTGGAAAGATAACTTGAAAAAAATAATTTCTTTCAAGACAGTCGAAGACTTTTGGGGGTAAGTATACATATTTTTTGATCTATTTTGCGTTTTCAGGTCTTTTTTCCATTATATATGTTCAACTAACCATAGTATTTATAATTCGATTATACCTCCATTTGAATTAATTGAAGGAACTAATTACCATTATTTTCGTGAAGGAATAGAGCCCAGCTGGGAAGACCCAGAAAATGAAAATGGAGGTCGTTGGTACGTTAACATCAGAAAAGACCCAAGAGTTAATGAAGCTTGGGTGACCACCGTAATTTTTTTCTGTCTAGTAAACGTAGGTCCTTGCATGCGTCGGTTCACTATTTGAACACAGTGACAATGTTTGCGGTTGCGTAATAACAGTAAGACAACAATCAAGAATGTATCGTCTCGCTATTTGGATTAAAAATGCAAGCGATGAGACATCAGTATTGGAAATTGGAAACACTTGGAAAAAATTAGTAAAACGCGATGATCGAGACCGTTTCATATTTCAAAAGCATAATTCCAAGAAGGATATGTACACTATTTAATAAAGCTAGCTTCAGTGTACTATTTTTAAATTAGAAAAAAATATAATTGTATCATCAGTATCATCTCAAGTTTTAGAAAATTCCATGATTGATCCGAAGCAGGAAGAGTATTTAATACGCGAGAAATGCATTTTAGTGACTGAAAAAGATGAAATCATAGGAAGCATTACAAAAAAAGAAGCTCATCACCTATCTACCCCCAATAGATTACACAGAGCGTTTTCTGTTTTCCTATTCAATGAAAACGATGAGTTATTATTACAACGGCGTGCGAAAGAAAAGGTTACATTTCCATTGCTCTGGACTAACACTTGTTGCTCTCATCCATTGTATATTCCGGAGGAAATCGATGGTGTCGAAGGAGTCAAAGCTGCTGCAGTCAGAAAGCTGCAGCATGAACTGGGAATAACTGGAGTAAAATCAAAATTTTAAATTTACAGATTAAGCCCTCGGATCTAAATTTCTTAACCCGCATCCTGTATGAAGCACATGATTCTGATGGCATTTGGGGGGAGCATGAAGGTAGGTATAAAAGATTGCATTGATAAGTTGATTATATACTATTTGGAAAAATCTCAAGTGATTTAAAATTTGAAATTAACATGAATGAAGTTTGTGAGACTATTTTCGTTTCTAAAGATGCCTTAGTTGATATGATGGAAGATAAAGGTAATGATTTCTTTTTTCCTTAACCTTGAATTTCACTGGACGCCTTGGTTTGTGAAAATTGCACATTCATTTCTTTTTGAATGGTGGGGGGACACCTCAAGAGCCCCTGACAGTGAAATAAGAAAGCTGCATTGAATAAACTATTTTAAACTAAAATAAATCCATCAACTCCTTTTTATGAATTTAATATTAAAATTTTGTATAGATGCCATCAATCCTTTTTTGGAAATTTATCAAACTTAAATGCACATGACGAAAACACGCCGCTCAGTTAAAAAATTGGTAGAATCGACCAGAATGCCATCGAATTACTCGAATAATACTTCAAAGTATATGAATTGCGATAAATTGACAATTGAACAAGAATACCTGAATACCCAATTACAAGAACAATTATACGCAGCCAAGGAGGCCATATCAAGACTTCAGAGAGAAAACTTAGATTTAAAGAAAAGACTCAAGACTCATGGGATCGAAACAGTTGTTTTCTCCCCAAAAAATTGCATGTTAAAAGGGCTTCAGCCGGGGGAATTAGACGCAAGTGAAGAAAATCGTATTGATGCATTTTACAAATCTGCTGCCGCTGTTTTAGACCCCAAATATTCGCCTTTCACATGGACAAGAAACTTACCCCCTAGATGTGCTTCAACTGTGTCTTGTCCAGAACTCTCAGATTTTGCTATCAAAAATGCAATGAGGCTTAGAAAGGATCCGTTTTTGAGCATTGAAGAGAGAGAAATTACAGACACGAGAAGAAATTCTAATGATTCGAGTTACTCTTCTCATTTTGATTGCGAGGCGTTTGACGCTAGCCTATTCGATTCGGCCTCGTTAACTTCAGAATTTGATTATTCTGTGCATGAAAGCCATGAAAATCCATAAAAATTTGAATAATACTGAAAGGTACATCCGTTGTAATAAAATGTGTTTGATTGGTTTAGTAATGTGGCGTAGCTGCATCAAATATGGTACCATTCTTGCATAATACATAATATGACTAATCTATATCATAAAAACATAATTAAATTTCCGTGGTCATTTCATGATTATCTTCCGATAAGTTTCAAGATTAAATTTATAAATGAGGATACCCTAGTTTCCATTTCTAAACAAATCAATTTAATACCTTGCCATGGCGTCCCATACCCTTAACTCAGACACAGTTCCGATACAAGTACTAATGACATTTTTCAGGGAGGAATTATCCAGTCTGGTCAATCCCTCCGCAGGACTCGTCACACCCCCATTGAAGGGTTCCCGTTTAGATTTCTTTAGAATGGAACTCATCGGTAGCGTTAAATTATTGGAATAATAAGAGCTAACGGAATGCCTGGTTTATAATATGT
Source organism: Rozella allomycis CSF55 (assembly GCA_000442015.1). Taxonomy (NCBI): domain Eukaryota; kingdom Fungi; phylum Rozellomycota; genus Rozella; species Rozella allomycis. Next base: position 39,453 of record KE560790.1, on the reverse strand, counting down.
TTGAATGTACGGAAACAACCGAACGGGCCGAAGCGTCTATTAAAGAAATGCCGACCGTTGTAAAGTAAAGTGAAATCGATAAATTTGTTTAGATTTTTAAAGGAAATTCTTGGTCGTACTCGTCTATCGACAATAACACTTGTTTTAGCGCTATTTTATCTCGATAGGTTGAAGGGCATGCATCCTGCATGTAGGGGAACACATGGATCTGGTCACAGACTGTTGCTTTCATCTTTGATGGTATCATCAAAATATCTTTTTGATGACACATATGATAACAAAACATGGTGTTTAGTCTCCAAATGTTTCTCCTTGTCGGAAGTTAATCAAATGGAGAATGAATTTTTATACTTTCTTCAATACAAACTCTCATTTAAACCGTTTGAATTCGAAGCATTCGTTAGTCATCTCGAGGAACTTTTGAGCGCACACATGCTAGTAAAAAGCCGAAACTTTCAATCACAAGTGGACCCTAGTCTATACCCTAGTCCAGCATTGTCTTTGATAAAGGGATTCGAATAATTTTTAATATCTTGTAAAATAAATTGTAAATTGACTTTACTATTACTTTGGCTAAAACTGAGCCACATACCTATGAGGACAAGAAGAACGAATCCCTCGAAAGAGATATTTAGAGTATTATTAGCAGATCTAGAGGACTGCTTAATGAAGAGAAATTTAGAAAAATCGAGATTACTAATCGAGACTTTATATCCATTCTACAGTTACATCTCTCATAAATTTTGGAGAGTAAACTTTAATGTTCTTTTATATATGTTATATTTGATGTATGTAGATTTTACAAGTAGAAACGACGAAGATTCAATTAGATTATTGCAGATGTTCTTTGCTGCGGACCTTGAAAATGTAATTATTTTCAGGTATTAATAGAGAGGCAAGAAATTCTTCTTGAATTAATAGAAAGAAGGATAAAATGTAAGAATTTTCGTGAGGCATATGATGAAATAACATCACACCTTGCCTATTCTCCTTTTAATCATAATAGCCACCTACTAGCGAGAGGAGCAATGCTAGCCCACTATTTTTATGATCGTACCAAAATAGATAAATCAAAATAGACGATAATACGAGAAAGAAGGACTTTTACCTGAAGCAAGCAATTACTTTTTACCAGAAGGCGTTGGATAATCTCGAAAAGACAAGCGATGTATTTGAAGATGATAAGTCTAGATGGATGAGCTCATTAGAAAAATTAAAATCCCATGTTCCTGTTGAGAAAGAACAAGACTATGAATAACTTTGAAGTTTGTATGGAGCCTAAAATTTTGGATGAATAAAATAACGAATACTATTTATTACTCAAATTTCGTTTCAGCAAACGCTTTTATGTGTTCGTCAAGAATATCTTCAATTGAAATTTGCTGAACCTTTTCTATATTATCCAAAGGATTCTGATTATCAGGAAAAGATTGAAGTATTTCGTTGGGGGCGAACATTTGATTGTTTGACTTTGCTTTAATGCGCTCTTCACTACTCAGCACAGCCTTGTCGACTCTCTGAATTATGTCTGTTTGTATCTTTGTTAATAGATGCAAGTAAATACTGTTTGAGTTTTGAATGTCGCCGCAGTCTGAACAAATTGACTTCTACTTAAATTTTCGGTTTGTACAGAACATTGTCTAACATCTTTTCTCAATAATGTCTTAAAAGATTCAAATTCTTCCAGAATTGAATCGCGACTTAGTCTTTCAAAAGTCAGATTTTCATTCAAAACTTTCTCATTTTCTTCCAAGGAGGCTACTTTTTTTGTCAGCGCCATTTTTTCATCAAACATGTCATGCATCTGGCTTTCAAGGGACACTATCTTTTGCTCAAGCACATTTATTTTGCCTCCTTCTTTTTTCAACTCTTCTAGCATCAAATCCTCCTTTTTTCGATAACGATCCTTCATTTCAGAAATCGTGGCCATATATTTGCGCTTTTCCTGCTCATATAATTCACCCCGAGTTTCTAAATCATGAGATAATGATTCTTTTGTCCTTGCGACTGTATTTTGGAGTTTTTCAACTTGCCCGCGAAGATCAATACATTCCTTTTCATAGAATAACATTTCATTCTTATAAGTTTCAATTGTGGATTTCGAATGTAGTTTTTCACGTTCAATTTCTGCTTTGGTATTGTTGACGATATTATTAATTTTGTCTTTCAGAAATTCTATCTCTTCTAATGCATTACGAAGTTTAGATTGACTCCCTGAATACCGAGATTGCGAATCTGCCAATTCTTTTAAAAGGTTATCAATTTTGTACTTTCCAAAAGCGTCTAATTGAGAGGAGATGGATGACAGGTGTGATAGAATAGCACTGTGATTTTTACCCGATTTCACATCGTGCATTTGCATATTTTTCATATCAGTTAAGGTTGATTCTAATTTATATTGCGTTTTCTCTAGTTTTTCGCGAAGGTTTTGCTCACCTTTAATGTTGTCTGGTGACATTTTAATTTTAAAACAGAAAATTCGAATATTACAGCTGACTCTATTTTCATTAATAATTTGTAATTAACATGTAATAAATATATAATATACTTTATATAACGTGCAGGTTAACAGAATAGGAACCATTTCTTCTTTTTCACAGGAGTGATTGCTTTAGATCCATTCTTTTCCGCTGACTTTGATTTTGTTTCAGTTGGTTTCTCATCATTTGCTTTCGCATTTTCTTCTTTTAGTCTTGTCGTGGACCCAGATTTATCATTACTCGATTCTGGTTGAGATTCTTCTACTTGATTTGGATGACTAACGTTATTTTCAGGAACTGTTGTATAACAAAATGATTTAATCATACCTGCTGTTTCTTTTTGGTCATCAGCTATTTCAAGGTTCATTACATTATTGACGAATCCATTGTCATCAGTCTCTTTTGGTTTTGACTCGTCAATTAACCATTCATCATCAACAACGAATTTATAGCAAACCTTGCCAGGAGGAACGTCCATTTCTAAGGTCCATAAACCATCATCCTGCTTTGTCAATTTGTCTTTTGTGGCTTCCCAATCATTAAACGATCCAGCGAGATATACTTGACTTGGAGAGTTGGTCGGCTTGAATTCAAATTTGACAAGCATTCGAAAGAGGAAATTCGAAAATTAATTTTACAAGTGAAAAAATTATTAAAATTTTCATTTAATTTCTTAAATGAAGTTAATGAGCATTGATGTTTAACTAAAGCTTAAATCACATATGAACTTAGTTTTCGCTCTTTAGTTAGATAACTAAACATGTGAAAAATAAGAGCCATCCGACCAGGTCAATAGCTTGTATGGTGTTCCTTAGATAATTAAAACAGTAAAACTCAATCTTTTCTATTTTTAACCATTTGTTCACCAAAAGATATGAAACATTCTGCGCCACTTCACCCTGGTTAGTTTTTTTCAAATGACATACTATCGAGAATCCTCTGACTACAGTTCTTCCAGACAAGGAAGAGATTATAAACGATCATATGATAATTATGATGATAATAGAGGCGCAAAACGATCATATGGAAATGGGTATGACAACCGAGGCGGTTATGAGCAAAGAGGAGGAAGATCGTATGGCAACGATGGAGGGTATGGATCACGCGGAGGATACGAGTAAAATAGTATTTTATAGTTTATACAGTGACAATTTTGGAACGATGTCCAAACCAACCTGGGACATGGATCAATTGCCGGCATTTGAGAAAAACTTTTATGTTGAATCAGAAGCTGTTAGAAATAGATCAGATAGCGAAGTTGAAGAATTTAGAAAGCAGGCTGATATTACAGTTTTTGGACGTGGTGTTTTTAAACCATGTTTGAATTTCAAGGAAGCTAACTTTCCTGGTAATTAAATTTTGAAATCAATAAAAGATTATATTTTAGAAGAAGTGAAAGCAGCAGGATTTGATAAGCCGACTGGAATTCAGTCACAAGGATGGCCTGTTGCACTTTCTGGAAAAGATATGGTTGGTGTTGCATCTACTGGATCTGGAAAAACTTTATCTTTTATTCTTCCAGCCATTATTCACATTAATGCTCAACCTTTATTGAAGCCAGGTGATGGGCCAATAGCATTGATTTTGGCACCCACCAGAGAATTAGCGCTTCAAATTCAACAAGAATGTTCAAAGTTTGGAAAGTCATCTAGACTCCGTAACACTTGTTTGTATGGAGGTGTTTCAAAGGGACCACAAATTCGTGATCTTAGCAGAGGGTGTGAGATTGTTATTGCTACCCCTGGACGTTTAATAGATTTGTTGACTATGGGAAAAACTAATTTGCGCCGCGTTACTTATTTAGTTTTGGATGAAGCTGATAGAATGTTAGACATGGGTTTTGAACCGCAATTGAGAAAGATTGTTGAGCAAATTAGACCAGATCGTCAAACTTTAATGTGGAGTGCCACTTGGCCAAAAGAAGTTCAAGCTCTTGCACGTGACTATATGAAAGAATATGTTCAAGTCAATGTTGGATCTATGGATCTATCAGCTAATCATAAAATTCATCAAATAGTTGAAATTATCCATGAAGGTGACAAAAAGAACAGGTACACCAAAGAATTTCTTTTTAAGTAGATTGGCTAAACACTTGGCAGAAATCATGAAAGACACCAAGCAAAAGACGATTGTGTTCACGACAACTAAAAGAGCTGCTGACGAAGTGTCTTACTTTCTTCGTCAAGATGGTTGGGCTGCAGCTTCAATCCATGGAGATAAAACTCAACAAGAAAGAGACAGAGTCTTACGTGACTTTAAAAATGGATACTGCAATGTTATGATTGCTACTGACGTTGCTGCTCGTGGTCTTGGTAAGTATTTGATTTCTACCATTAATTTTGAATTTGAGCTTGTTTCTTTATTCTTTGATTATTTAATGAATAAAGAAATAAGCTTTTCTCAATTCAAATTTATATTTTAATTTTATTGTTCATTTCTAATGTTTAGATGTCAAGGATATAAAGTTTGTCATCAACTATGACTTTCCAACTAACATTGAAGACTACGTTCATCGCATTGGTCGTACAGCTCGTGGAAAAGATACAACTGGAACTGCAATCACCTTCTTTACAATGGCAAATGCTAAATTGGCTAGAGATTTGATCAACATTATGACTGAAGCCAAACAAAATGTTCCAGCTGATCTTTTGGAATTGTCTAGATCTTCGGGACCTGCAGGTAATTCAATCAATTATTTTTTATTTTAGGTCGCGGTCGTCGTGGTGGTTTTGGTGGTGGTAGAGGAGGTTATCGTCCACGCAGAGGAAACTCAAGCTACGGAAATCGTCCAGGTTATTAATCCCATTTATAAATCACAATAAATTCATTTCACTTGAAATCTATTTTATTTACCCGCTATAGACAAACCACTTCGTATTTGTTTAGAAGATTCGATTTGATCATTAATTTTCTTGGTTTCGACATATTTAATTGAACATTCTTCACACCATTTTGATGATATCCACCCTCGGCCAATCATAACCCTAAAGCATTCACAAACCAAACAAATATTCCAAACTCCATTCAAAAAAGTCGCAAAAAACAAGAATGCTAGTACACCATAACAAGCATATACCAAGTTAAACTGGTAAAGGATTAACGACACTAATGAAAACAAAAGCCCAACAATTTGTGCAAGTCTTCTAGTAAACCCACCAACAAACCTTGTTTCAAACAAACCCAGCACATCAGTAAATATAGGTCTTGCAACAAATAACACAAAATACGCTTGTACATCCAACCTAGATCCACATAGACTTCTCGCTGCAAATCCATAAGTTAAGTAATACAATATGTAAGGTGGTCCCTTTACGAATAAATCCATCAATACAAAAGCTAGAATTAACAATGACGAACAAAGTCCATGTATTCTTGCTTCCACTTCATTTACAGGATCCGGAAACTTGAAAAACGTCTTTAAAGAGCCCGGCAGATCCAAAAACCACAGAGCATCATGTGTAGACAAATGGAGTTGTTTCTTCACTGTGGTGTGAGACAGAAACTTTGGAAAGATATCAGTCTTTAGCATTCTATAAATATGCTCATATATTTCCTCCATGACATGATCGTTTGCGTCATTTGATGCATCACTTGCAGCCTTTTTAAGATCATGCGGGATATTCAGTTCGTTGGGTGAATTGTCTTTAATAAATTCGTGGATGATATGTTTTTTCATTTCTACATGATCTGGACCGGGCGGGGTTTCTTTGAATTTGTGGAACGCTTCCATGTACAGTATGCTTTCTTCTGCTAGGCATTTCTTTATGGCGAATTTTCTAAAGGAATCATAATCAAAGGGATCAGCCAAGGTGTTTTCTATAATGTCAGAGAAACGAACTGTATCGCCGACAACTACTACTTTGGTTGCCATGAAGAACCAGGTGTGTGGATTGTGTTGAAATGAAATTCAACAGTTGAGTCTGATGAATATCTAAGTTTAATGCCAATTTCAAAATCTGGTTGTTGAACGCGAAATTTACGCCTAGAAATATTTTTGGCGCCAACTGAATTTTATGCAAGTTTTCCAAGTTGTTTATAGAGCTATAACGAATAAAAAAGTAGATATTANGTACATGTTAATGTATGATTTGAATAGAACAAGACGTGGCAAGGAGATGGCGTGTTGCTCGTTCGAAGTGATTCAAGATGTATGGAGCTTAAAGATATGGAAGGAAACACGTAAGATACCATCATTGAGATTAAAGAATCATTAAGAATACCAAAATATATGATAAATCCTTGGATTGGGATACTCTTGACAGTTATGATGAGGTTTTCAGACTAGGAAATAAAGAGATCTTGGTATTAAAATAATATGTCTTTAAGAGATTGAAGGAGTGGCGAGTCTAGAAGAGTATGAAAGTGGGAGGATATTCATAACAAATTCTATTCCGCAGAAAGAAAACGCTTATGATTTGAATGGAATAGCTCCAATGGCCATGGCAAAAGTCAAAAGCAAACCCAAAGATACAATCAATAACACAGCTAAAAAGATTAAACTACAGCGCCAGGCACGTCATGATCCAAATTGTTCTGAAGCACTAGTGATGAAGCGACCAAGTCTTGGTGATTCAATTAAAATCAATGGCAAGTAAAGAGTGACATTAATGATGAATGAAAGAGATGTATCAATAATTGATGTTGTTGTTGACCCATATTTGGCTAAAAATCTTCGTCCACATCAAAAGGATGGAGTTTCATTTTTGTATGAATGTGTGTTGGGATTGAAAGGATTCAATGGCCATGGAGCTATTTTAGCAGACGAAATGTAAAGTTGAATTGAAATGAAGAATTTAGGGGACTTGGAAAATCGTTGCAAACAATAACTCTTGTGTGGACATTACTGAGTAAAATGTATAAAATCTTAAGAAAGAACAAAGCCCGTATTCTAATGAAGAGAGTGTAGTTAAGAAGGTTCTAATTTGCTGTCCAGCCACATTGATTAAAAATTGGCAAAAAGAGTTCAAGAAATGGTTGGGAGATGAGAGAATCAATGTGTTCATTGTAGAAGGAAATTCAAATTTGCAGCATTTCATTATGAATAAAAGTTATTCAGTTTTAATTTGTGGTTATGAAAAAGTATATAATTATTTATGTTGAGAATAGTTGCTGTCTTTGAAGAATGTTGTTGAAAAGATTAAATTTGATTTGATTATTTGCGATGAAGGACATCGATTGAAAAACTCTCAGATTAAATTGGCTTCATTGTTGAATAAATTTGAGTGCAAGAAGAGAGTTATTTTATCTGGAACGCCAATTCAAAACGACTTGAATGAATTTTATGCAATGGTGGACTTTGTCAACCCTGGCATTCTAAGCACTTCAGTGTCATTTAAAAAAGTATTTGATGAACCAATTCAAGCTTCAAGACAACCTAAAGCATCAAATGAAGTAAAAAGAATTGGAGAAGAACGCTTAAAACAAGTAGAGATAATTCATTCCAGTGAATAGTTGATGGATTTAACGCAAATGTTTATTTTAAGAAGAACTTCTGCGATTAATAAAGAATATTTGCCACCAAAAAGTAATTGATGGAATGTTTATTGAAATAGCCGAGTTTGTTCTCTTTATAAAGCCAAATGGTTTTCAATGTTCATTGTTTCATAGATTGTTGGATCAAACTAATTTTTCTCATTTACAATCTAATGCTTTGGCTTACATGTCAATGTTAAAAAAGATTTGCAATGCCCCCTCATTGTTACAATCTGACGATGATTTGAAACAAGAATTTGAAATTGCAAAGCCAAGAGATATGCAAGGAAGTAAAAAATATAAAAATTTGTTTAAAGATAAATTAATTTGTTTAATCAAATTGTTGGCTTATATTAAAAGTCATGGGAATGAAAAGGTTGTTATTGTAGCCCATTCAACAAAAGTAAATTATTTTTAAAGACAAGAAAGACTTTGGATGTCTTTGAGAAACATTTTAAAGATTTGAATATTTCATTTCTTCGTTTGGATGGTTCAACACCTTCAGCTAAAAGACAAGAACTCGTTGATAGATTCAACAACCATTCTGATGATTGTAAAGAAATAAAATAAATATTTTTAAAAGGGGTGTTTCTTTTATCTGCCAAGGCTGGAGGTCAAGGGTTAAATCTTGTTGGTGCTTCTAGGTTGGTATTGTATGACTTGGATTGGAATCCTTCAATCGATCTTCAAGCCATGGCAAGAATATGGAGAGATGGACAAACCAGAAATGTTTTCATCTATCGCTTTTTAATGTAAAAGTTAAAAATAAGTTTAACAGAACTGGTTCAATTGAAGAGAAAATATTCCAACGACAATTGACTAAGTTGGGTCTCTCTGATTCTTTAATAGACGAAATCAATGACACTTCCAACCAATTCACAAAAGAAGAATTAAAAGATATTTTTACGTTCCATGAAAATACTAAATGCCATATTTTAGATTCAATCGTCAACAGCCAATCTAAAACTGATGAATCCTTAAATGAATTATTTGAACTAGATCCTGATTTGGTGCTGGATGAACCCGCAAATAAATTAGATCAATCCACATCTCTCTCTGATTGGGACAAGGCAGACCCTGCACGTGATTCATCAATCATCAATGAAGACATTCCTTTGCAAAATCTTTGTAAAAAGAACCTTGTATCTTACATATTTAAAAAGAATTCATAAACACTTTTAACTATTACTATCTTTGCCTCGAGGATTGATGAGTTTATGGTAATTGGTATAATAAATTAGTAATTATCCGTAATATTAATCTCGGCCTTTTTTGCCAAATTAAGCTAGTTAAACCAATTCCTTGCTAACAATAGTCATAATCACTCTAAGCCACATTGCACCTCAATCCGTACTTGTAATATGTTTCCTATTAGACGAAAATTAATGGTATTTGGTGTATTGTTTATCGGATGTTTTCTTTTTTTCGTATTGCACGCCAATTTCGATAAATTGATAAATAACACTAACAGCGTAGTCTATTCAAAAGGTGCATATGAAATTGTAGCAAATGAAACTGATTCCAAACTTGCCGAAAAATTATCAAAGCAAATATACAATTATATAACCACCACGCCCAGCAATCAATTTCATGGAACCATTCTCTATCGGTGCCACGAAAAGTACGCCGGAGGTCTCGGTGACAGAATAAGAGGCTACATATATGTATTTTACTTTGCTCTTTTGAATGGATACAGGTTTCAGCAACGATGGGACTTTGTCTATCCCATTAGCCTGTTCTATCAAAACCGGTTCCCCACTCTATCAGGGCCCGATGATAACCCCGCTGTTTGGCATATAGAACAATATCAGCATTACAAAGTAAAAGATGAAAAGTTCAAGAACAACACCTTGGAAATCATGACAAACAATTACATGTACACTGATATCTTTGATCAACCTGAAGTACAACTTATGCTCAACAAAACCTTTCCCTATCTCAGAAACTTGAAGAGAGGCATATTGGCATCCATAGTCCTTAGGTTGGCATTTGATGAAACACCAAAATTAATGGAACATGTAAATATGTATGTAAGTCCAAAATCTTTCAACATTGGAATACAATATCGTGGTGGTGATATGCTTTGGGGAGGCTCGCCAAGACAAAATAACAATGTCGAATGCTTTGTCAAGAAAACTGTGGAAGTTTATGGTAATCAGAACAAGCCATGCTTTGTTTTTATTACAGCAGATAACTTTGATATCATTAAAGTATTGAAAAGTAGGATAATTGAAGAGATTCCAGGCTGCAATGTTACTTTTGTTGACAGGCCAATTGTTCATATCGATCTTCCGAAAGCAGAAGAAGTCAACAAACTCGTGAATGATGATCTGAAATTTGATTATTTTCTTAAAACACATTTGGATTGGTCTATACTATCACGCATGGATACTCTTATTATTAGTAGAAGTGGTTATAGCGAGTCTGCGGCCCAAAAGTTTTTAAAGCCTACTTGGAGTTTAGGATTAAGAAATCAGGACAAGTGTGAATTCTTAGATTACCACAAGTTCATTGCTGACAAAAAGGGAATTCTAGATGAAAGGGATCCGCGCTAAAAGTCAATAAACTTAATCTGTATGATTTCACATTGGTATTTTTAATATTTTGATTGCCAAGATTTTGTAAACAAGAGAGTTATGTCTGTTCAATCGGACAGTTTATCACCAAACCCATTCGAAGTCTTGGCAATGGCATGCCAATATCAATCTAGACAAGATAGATTTTTGAGAAAAGATATTCTGCCTTCAACAATTAGCGATGATCCTGAATTGTCAGAAGCATTTAATGCGGCTCTAGCAGAGGCATCAAAAGTAATTTTTCGATTTTGAATGGAAAGATTTCAGAAATAAGAACTGAAAGAAATTGGAGGTCTGCAGAAGAATGGGCAAGTATATTTGAAGCACAAACAAAATCCCAAACATCTTCACCATATTCAAAATCATCTAGAAAGAATAAAAGACTGAAAAGGAATGAGGATATCGCTCTTCATTGTGTGTGCCAGACAAAATATGATCCTCGCAAATTCATGATCGCATGCGACAAATGCAATGGGTAACACTTTTTGTTGGTATTAAAAGTTGGTTTCATGGAACTTGCGTGAATGTCGAGGAAGGAGACGGAATCTGGTTTGAAAAGTGGTTTTGTTTTGATTGCCAAGAAAATGGGTATGAAATTGAGTTGAAAAAGAGTTGTCAAGTTTGTACTGATAGGCCAGAGTCAAATAAGTGGAAACCATATTGCAGCAAGAAATGCTTGCAAAGGGACACTAGTAATGAATAAATATGATAGAGCATTTATTTCATTTTGCTGGCTCAGGCTTCTTGTCTTCATTACTAGCTTCAATGCTCTTCATGTCATTTCTTTTCGTAGTTAATGTATCAAAAATATTAATGGCCTATTTTGAAATTATAAATTACATACTTGAGCAATCATGGATGAAGGGTCATGAACAGAAGTCGGTAACATCAAAGTAGTTCCTTTTTGTGCCAAATTCGAAAATGCATCTATATATTTGTCAGCTACTAGTAGCGATATAGCCTTTTGCGCATTTTCATGTTTTATAGCTTCTGAAATCATTTGAATACTCTGAGCAACAGCGGTCGCCTTCGCCTTTATGGCCTCAGCTTCACCAACCGCTTTATTTATTTGCTCCATTTTCTCAGCCTCGGACTTTAAAATGATAGATTCTCTTTGACCTTGGGCCAAATTGATAGCACCTTGCCTCTCACCCTCGGATTCCAAAATGCTCGCTCTCTTTTTACGCTCTGCTGTAGCTTGCCCTTGCATAGCTTGCATCACACTCTGTGGCAAGTGAATGTCACCTTTTTCGACTTTATTTTTTGTAATTACGAATTTCATAGCGCAAACTTTCAATTCCCCAGGCTTTCACTGTAGAGTCGTTGATAACCTGGACGATTTTCGCATTTAATTGAGCTCTTTCTGAAAATATTCTATCAAGTGGGAGGTGTCCAATTTCTGCTCGCATTGTTGTCTGAGCTAATTGCTGCATAGCGTATCCGTAATTTTCAACTCCATAAGATGCCTAAACATAATAAATGCAAAATTTCTGTTACTTTGTAAGGGTCAACAACTCTGTAGAACAAAACGCCATCCATGCTGACAGTTACATTGTCCATTGTTACAGCTGTTTGACTGGGAATGTCTTGGGCTACTTCTTTGAGGTTATGCGCATATGCTATTTTATCAACAATAGGGAACAAAACAGATATTCCTGGATCCAAGACACAATGGAATTTTCCAAACCTTTCCACAACCCAAGCTTCCTGCTGAGGTACGAAATTTATAACGGTGTTTGAACGATTAACCCTGTAAAAACGAAATTGCTGACGTGTAATCTGGTTGGTTAGTGCTCGACGAAGCATTTGGAAAAATTGAAAATTTTCAATCGTTTATGGAAATTGTTTCTCAAGTCTTGTTCGGATTTCAAGCATTAAAGGTTGAATTAAAATACACAAAAAGATTATTAGTACTTTCTTTTTAAAAGCTAAAAAGATATAACAATAAATAAAAAAGGGTTAAATTTATTTGTTTCTCTCACGACGCTTATGTTTAAGGGCTTCTAATGAAGCGGCTCTTTTACTTTCATCGTCATCAACGTTTTCATTTGGTATGTCATCTTGATCTTCATGTATTTCAGGATTATCAATTTCATCCTGTTCTTGATCTTTTCTTTTTCTCTAGATTTAAACAGTAGAGTAAGTTGGTACCTTTTTAGCGGGTGTCTTCTTGGGAGTAGCNAGCAGCGGCAGCTGTTACTTGTTCCAACTTTTCATTAGTTTCTCTTACTTTGAGTAACAATTGTTCTCTTTGTTCTTCGATTGCTTCTCTTTCGGCCTGTTCCCTCATTAAACGCTCTTCTTCTTGCAACTTTAATTTTTTGGCTTCTTCTTCTCTTAATTTTAATAATTCTCTCTTCTTCTCTTCCTTTTTCAATTCTAATAGTTTTTGATGATCCAATTGGATTTTAGCTGTTTTCAAACATTCATTACCATAAGCTAATCTTTGCTCTAACATTTTCTTGCTAAATGGCGGTTTGTTTTCTGGTAGTTCCACTAGAAGCTTTTCCAACATTCTACTTTAGATATAAAATAAGATTTACTCGTTGGCATTAGTTAATTCATTAACTGCATATTGAATGTCAGCTGAAGTTCTTAAATTTTTGTCTGACTTTATGATAATTGATCCGACTTCTTGGTGACACAAAGATAGATTAAACCTAGCCACTAGATCTGTTGGGTTATCATTAACAAACTAGAATAGATAAAAGATTAATATACATTATTTAAAAGATTAATGGCTTGATTTGAAAATTCAATATTCTTGTCCATCTTGGCTTGAATATAAAGTGCCTTTGCTAGGAAAGAATGCACATTGTGTGATTTTGTCAATTTAAAAGCATTTTCATACTACTTGAGTAAATCTAAATAAAGTTACACAAGAAATAGCAAAACTTATTTGATTTAATTCCATTGCACAATGGCCAAGATTCAACCAAGCGTCAACAAAAGTAGGAAGTCCTTGTTTAACAAGAGAAAACACTTCTTTAGCCTGTTTAAAATTGCTTTGATAAGCTAAAACCATCCCAATTCCATTAACAGCATAAGCATTGTGTTTATTTGACGCTACAGCCTTTTGATAACATTCCAACGCTCGTTTAATAAAATTTTGTTTTGAAGAACCAGAATCATGGAGAATTAATTTCAAATAAACATTTCCTAAACAAACTAACCCATAAGGATCATTTCTTGATTCAGCCTTCATTAAAACTCTTTCAATAGACTTCCTCGCTTGTGCATATGATTTCATTTCAATACTCAAATTAGCCATACAAAGCCACGCATTTTCAAACCCAGGAATTGGGTTAGATTCATTAGAAACCGTGGTAATAGCATCCTTGAATACATCATTTGCTTCTTCCAATTTATTTCTCTTTTGATACATCAATCCAAGTCTCAATGATGCATCAACATATCTTGGCTCCAATTTCAATATTTCTCTAAAAATATTTTCTGCTTCTTCATCTCTCCCCATTTCATCCATCAAACAACCCTTGTTAAATGTTATCGTCACTTTCGCCGCTTGTTTGATCTTTTCTTCTTTCTGCAAATCTAGATTCTCTAATGCAAGCTCATAATATTTCATAGCCTTTTCAAAGTCACCTTTTAAATCCATAAACATCATTTACCATTCAAATGAGACAACACAGCGATCGTATTATAAACTTGACTAAACTTTAGCCCATTTTCAACCAGTTGCTCAAAAACTATTTCAAGATTATTTTTATATAATTACTTTCAGTCGCATTTTGTATATTTTGTTCCGAAATGGCTTGGGCATAAATGAGCGCCAAAGATTGATCACCAGGGTTTGCTTTATAAATTGGCTCCAAATATGCAACTGCTTTTTCTTTATCCTTATCCAAATTTAATAATCCAAGAAATTTAGAAACTATTTCAGATTGAATATTCATCTCAGTAATAGTTTTTATATACTTGAAACATGTTTGATGATCCTTCTTGTGTAGCGCCATTTGTGCTGCTCCAAATAATGAAATTGGCGATTTATCATTCCATCTTAATGATTGCATATAAAACATTGATGCTTCATTCATCTTGTTTTGAATATGATGAATTTTGGCTAGAATGAACAATGCATCTGATTTCAAATCTTCCTTTTTTATCAATCCCAAACTCTTATTAATCAACGCTTCTGCCTTTGAATATTCCTTTTTAAAAAAGAAATGGTTCGCTAAATGAATATTCACCAATGGATTTGTCTTATCTTGCTGATAAATCATCCCAAGCCTCTTCAATCCACTCATCAATCCGCTTTCTGTCTTTTCATTAATTTCAACAATCCCTAGCGCAATGATTGAATCCTTATGATTGGGATCCATCTTCAGCACCCTTTCAAAACACTTTTTGGCTTGCTCCAAGTAGTTCAAATAAACATAACAAACCCCCATTCCAAATCGTGAATACGGATATGATGGGCAAATCAACATCACTTGTGTAAACGCTTGCAGCGCTTGTTTCCACTCTTTCAATTGCAAATGCACATGGGCTTTTCCCAACCATGCCTCTGCATTATTATTCGATTTTTCCAACAAAGATCCAAAATTAGTCAAACTTCTAGCATAATCCTGCTTGCCATACAAGATCATCCCTCTTCCCAGCCAACTGACATCATCCTGCATATTTATTCTCTCAGCTTCGTTTATCAATGCATGCGCCGCTTCAAACGCTGAATCCTTTCTTTCCTTTACACCCTCAGACACGTAGTGCGAGATCATCATTTTCAATGCCTGCATTTTGTTCATGGGCTGCGTTGTTTCAACTTTTAAAGCAGCTTCTAGAACTATCTTTGCTGCCTTTCTCTCTCCCCTTCCAAAATAATTCAGCGCTATTTCTACAAATAAATCTATGTTTGCGTTTTCGGCAGTCAAAAGTTCCACAATCTCATTCACGGATGTAGAAGGATCATTAAGGTCTACTTCTACTACTTGCTGCCCGTTTTCTACAGGTATTTGCACTATACTTTGCATTACAGGTACCTCAGCCACTCTTGTCAAAGGTTTACAAAGTGAACTCGAAAGTTTAAAAGAAATTAATTTATTCACGGGAAATCATGATATGCTCTATATGCGTATATAGTTTTATTGTTGACACTCTCAAACCGTAAAATATGAGTTGCAATCCTCTGCTCCTGCAAATCATCATGAGTAATCCAAAATATTAATGGCTTATATATCATCCCATCGTTATCATTAAATTCTATTTTTGTTAATAGGTTTTCGACTTTTTCAGTTGAATGAGGATCTAAAGCAGAAGTTGGTTCATCAAGCAACAACACTTCGGGTTGCGTGCTTAAGGCAATGCTTAACACAACTCTTTGGATCTCGCCTCCAGATAATTGAGACCAATTCTTGGTCCAAATATCTTCATCTAATCCAAAATTCTTGCCGATCTCGACCTGTTAATCTTATGGAAAAGCTCTTACAGGATCTAGAATTTTTCTTTTCTTCTGAGATTTAAATGACTTTATTCTATTGAAATATGATGTTGGCGAGATTTCCATAGTTGGCGCACGTTGGGGCACATATAGAACTTTGGTTCTCCAATCAGCAGCCCCATAATCCTCAAATGTTCTAATTCTTGAGTTTTGGTTTATTTACTGAGAGTTTAACGTTATTTTTCCATGCTTGAGTGGGATGAGATGAGCTAAAGCTTTCAAAAACGTTGTTTTCCCTATTCCTTTTAAAGTTTAATCCTTTGATACCGATACCAGAGGGCCCTCTAACAACAACTAGATCACCAGGCTTGGCTTCGATGGAAACATGTTCAAAAATTACATCTGTGGCTCCTTTTGCGACACATAGATTCTCCACGAGCATAAGCCACTATAATTTGACCTTGCAATGAATTTAAAAAGATATATAGCGATTTCATAAAGGATTGTTTTATTCATCATTTTCAAATTCCTTTGGATCCTTACGGTGCAATTCATGCTCAATCTTTTTCAATCCTTCGACGGTAAGAAAGTACAAACATATCCAAGGCAATTGACGAAAAGAAAATTTCTTTGCGGCTTTGAAGAACTTTATCATGTCCTTTTTATTGTTGTAAGGATGGAAAACTCGCAAATGAAAAGGAGAAATTGAATACGTATACAAACCGCGTTCTGGCAAATTCCACCATCCATAAAATTTGTTGTGAGTATCGCCTCCCATTCTATTTGATTTATAACAATTGGTTACTTCGCTTAACAATCAATGAATGACCGGGGTCAGGGTGGCAATCGCAACCAAGCAAACATGTTTTGATAAAAACCGCGACAATGAAAAAAATGAATATCAAATACCATACAAATAAATTTCTCATGGGCATCATCGAAAAAAATTGATAATGTGAGCATGATGATAGTGATAAAATCTAGACCAGGTGATCGAAGAACAAGAATAAGAAATTTATTGATGCTTCAATTTTTAGAAGTAAATAGTTTTGATACAATGTGTTACTTATTTTGTTTTTGTAGCTAACAATAATTTGGTAAACTTGGGAATGGAATTGTTTCTCAGGTTCACCTTTACCTCGTTTTCAACAATATTAAAGGAGTTTGGATGATAATAACCTTTTAAAAATGCCCTTTTGACTTCATTAGATATTTTTAAGGGAATATTTAGTTGAAACTCCGATCGCTCATCCAAATACTTTGAGTACAATAGAGTACATGTCTGCATATTCCAATTGTCAAATGAAACGTGGTCCATTTNTCCAATTGTCGAATGAAACATGGTCCATCTTTACAGGAAAATTATTGTTGATTTCATTCAAATCAGAGAGTTTTGTACGTAATCGAAAAAGTCTTTGCCTTTGAATGAATTCTTTAGCGATTACCTAATTTTAATGAATAAATTCAATTACAGGCTTATCAGTTAATAAATTATGCCAGTAGCAATAGATATTCCTGTAGTCTTCTAAGTCTTGTAAGAATAGGACATTCTCTTGATCCATTGTAATATTTTGTGTGAACTGAAGTAAAGATTGTGCTAGTGGATTTTCCCTCTTTGGGCATATCTGCAATATTTCCCGGGTGTTCCACATGCCCCAAAGATGAAACAGGGTCAATGTTTCAGAAAATTAAAATATCAATCAAAAATGTCAACTTTTTTCTATAATCTTTTATTCAAAATTAAAAACAACACTAAATCTTCTCTATAAATTTAATAATTGAAACGATTAAATTTCTAAGGTTTAAGTTGCCCAATATAATATTTTTGAAGCATTGTGTGAGCATTCACCCAAGGATGTATAGAACCTATAAACATATGGCGTATAGTTTACGAAAAAGAGAAGTGGCATCTTTTCCCGCCCCTTTCATTAGTTGGGTTTTACCTCCAGGATGAAAGTTGACGTATCTAGTGGCGTCATAAACTCTTCCATCAAGAGCAATCCAACAATCTTCTATTTTACAATGTTTTGACAGTTCGGAAGTTGATATCATGCCGGAAGTTTTCTTTATAACGAATTCGCTCAATAAATTACTTGATTCGATAAGGTTTGGTAGTTTGAAGACGCCCAGTCTAATGCAGAATATCCAGGTTGTAATGCTACTTTTTGTCTTTCATTGCTTTTTGAACCCATGACTTGCGGACTATGTTTTATAGGGAACACAGACAAAAGATTTGGATTTTCATCACCTACATTTAAGTTAGATGTTTTCAATACTTTTTTGATTAGGATTAAAATTCGGAGACTTGAATCCACGCGGATCGGCCATTTATATTCCTCCCCTTAGACAAGCCACACATATGAATTCTTTAAAAAATAGAGAAGAATATTGGAAGTGAATGTCGAATGAATTATGAGAACCAAGAACTAAATAATAAAGCTGATAAAAATGATATCCTATTTTTATTATAATTACATGAAGGACATTTTTTAAATGATGAAACTATGGTCATTAAAGTGAAATTAAGCAGCGATGGGATTTGAAAGCTGTAGCGACTCCCCGTCTTCATCTTCAAAATCAGCCTAACTATAGTCCAATGATTTTCTTTACTTGATCGTATATAACTCTAATCATCAGTGAACAAGAGGGACATCTTGCTATATCTTCACCATTTATTAAGTCATCCTGATTGAGCTTAGCATTGTCTTTTTACTTTTGTAATCTGAAACTTATCACCGCAGGGACAAGGGTAAAAGTACGTTTCAGATTCGTCATCGTATTCAAAATCTTCGATTTCGACCTTTTAAACACAGGAAGATAATATTAATTACTTGGTCGTAAAAAGAAGCCATTGTGGCGTGGTCGCTGAAAAAAGTCATGAAGATTCAAATAAAGAGTTCGTAAGTATTTTGCTAAAGTAAAAATAGATATAAAGAAGAAAGAATATTGGAACCCATATATTCTGGTGGGCCTGTAACATTGTCTACAGATTTTAGATATATTTTGTCGACATTAAACGACGAGGTTAAAGTTACTGATATACTAAACGGAAACTCTTTATTCTCACTTCCAGGAGATGATGAGCCTGTTACTTGTATTTGTTCTTCACCAGACGGACGTGTAATTGTCACATCTTCTAGATCCTTGATGTTGACAATATGGGATGCTAGTAATGGTAAAGCTATTAGATCTTTCAAGGTAATTTGAATATACTTTTAATATGTAGGCGCACGAGTCGCCTGTTTTGAGCATGGCAGTTGATCCAACTTCAAAGTATTTGGCGACAGGTTCCGCTGATACAACAATAAGAGTTTGGGATTTAGAAAAGGGATTTTGCACACACAATTTTAAGGGACACGGTGGTGCTGTTACGTCTATTATTTTCCATGACGATCGTGATAGATGGGAATTATATTCTGGAAGCGCCGATGGAAAAATTAAGACTTGGGATTTGATCTCCAAAGAAAGTACTTCTACTTTAAGTGGACATGTTAGTCCTGTGACATCCTTGGCAATTTCTTCCTGTGGTCACTATTTAATATCTTCGTGCCGAGATCAAACTATTGGAACTTGGGATTTAAGACGCAAGAATCTAATTAATAATTTTCCAGTTTATGAAGCTATTGAAAAAGTTGTTGTAGTGTCTGGCAAGATATTTGGAAAGCCTTCAGATTCTTCAATAATTATAACTGCTGGAGAAAAGGGATTAATAAGAGCATGGGATTTTCAGACTGGGGAGTGTCTTGTAACAAGGAAGCTTGGAAAACACGTGGCTGTCGATTTAATGTAAAACATTGAATGTAAATTAAATAGGTTGAAAGGTGATACTGAAGAAGTCGTCGTTGTAACAGAAGATCACAATCTTCATTTCTATAAGCTGCCTCTCCTTGAGGAATCGATTAAAATCATTGGATTTAATGATGAAATAACGGATTTAAAATTATTGAATGAAAATGAATTGGCTATTTCTACAAACTCTGAACTTGTCAAGATACTAAATTTGAATGATTTTGGTTATAAAATGCTTTCAGGGCATGAAGATATTGTTCTTTGTTTAACAAGCAGAAATGGATTATTGGCATCTGGGTCAAAAGATAAATCAGTTAGAATCTGGAATAATTAGTAAATTTACAAATTGATTTTCATTCAGCAAACAAACGCATTGTTTCACTGGTCACACTGAAGCTATATCGGCCATTGCATTTAACAGTAAAGGGGATATTACATATTTGCTTTCTGCCAGTCAAGATAGAACAGTTAAGCGCTGGGATATAAAATCGAAATCAGCTATTTATACAATCCAGGCGCATGATAAAGATATTAACGCTATTGATGTTGCGCCAAACGATAAATGTTTCGCCACAGGATCTCAAGATAAAACAGCTAAACTGTGGAATAGTGAAGATGGATCGTTGATTGGAACTTTTAAGGGCCATAAGAGAGGTATTTGGTCATTAAAGTTTTCAACGTTTGATAAATGTTTGGTTACGGCATCAGCTGATAAAACAATAAAGCTTTGGTCAGTTGGTGACTTTACTTGCCTCAAGACATTTGAGGGGCATGTGAATTCTGTTTTAAAAGTTTTATTTATAAATCAAGGAACTCAATTAGTTTCATCTGGTTCCAACGGTCTCATTAAAGTATGGAGCATTAAGAGTAACGAATGCGTGGCTACCCTTGACAATCACGAAGATAAAGTTTGGGCTCTTGAAACTATCAACGATGGCGATAAATTCATTTCAGGTGGAGCTGATTCAACTATTACTTTTTGGAATGACGTTACTAAAGAAGAAGAAGACGAGAAAGATGAAAAAGAAAGAGAATTTCTATTACAGTAAGAAAA
This sequence comes from Rozella allomycis CSF55, assembly GCA_000442015.1. NCBI lineage: Eukaryota > Fungi > Rozellomycota > Rozella > Rozella allomycis. The sequence continues at coordinate 18,687 of KE560790.1, read as the reverse complement.
TCAAAGTTTGACTAAGAAAAGGGAACAAGAACTTAATAATGCAACACTTCATAAAGATTATAAAAAAGCTTTTCAGATTGCCTTGAGATTAGAACAACCATTTAAAATGTTCAAATTACTGCAATCTATTTTGGAGAAAGAATCATTAGATTCGTTACAGCCAATTATTAAAGATTTAACGTTGGATCAATTAGAAACTTTCTTGGGCTATGTAAAAGATTGGTGTACTCACTCTAAACGTATTCTTCTTGCTCAAAGTTTGCTTAACATTGTTTTTAAGACTTTTCATCCGAATACTATTTTGGAAATCAAAAGCATACGCGATATCATGACTGCCTTGCTAGCTTACACGGAGAAATATTACGATAGAGTTGACGACCTAGTTATTAAGAACAAGACTATCGATCACGTTCTTTGCAGCATGAATTCTTTATATTTGAATAAATAAATAAGTTTACACTTGAAATTTATTTCAGAGAGCATTTATTTTGTCATGTTTGAAACGTAGCGAGGAAAGGAATTTTGATATATCATAGACCAAACCTCTTTGTAAACTTCATCAAACGCATTAGGTGACTTTTCTTTTATCATTTCAGTACATTTCTCTCTCAATTTGTGCGGCAAGTTCAATTCAAATGGAGATCCGGGTTTCACGTATCTTTCATACAAATCATTATCTTCTCCACGGACAGTAGATTTCTGCGAAGAATCAATGAATAATGATGCAGCATTATTTTGTGAAATTGATGAGTTTCTTGTCACAGGAGTCTCGCTTCTCGATGCGATAATTGACGTTCGTTTCTTTCTGCCTAACCTATAATCTTCTATAAACATTGCATTTTCCACACAGAACATATCTGCCATTATCTTTTTCAATTCCGCAAACATGGCAGGTGTGCTTAACACCTTCTCAAAAGACTCAGGGTCTATTGTCATACTTCGTTTGGCGCGCTCGTGATAGTACATTCTTATCACCGGTCTTACCACAGAAATAAAATGACAAATAAAAGTATTCGCAGTGAAAAATATATTACCACCTACAAATGTATTGTTAAGAGGCACAATTCCAAAGGATGCCAGGAAATTTAATGTAAAAAACACAAAGAAAGATATCATGCATGCTGTTAATTCTCTTTGTATTCCAAAACTATCACGAATATTTCTAATTATATAAAGAAGATACGGAATAATCAAAGAAAACCCTAAAATTACAATGTAGATTCCAAGATAGTCGCTTGTATAGCATTTCTCAACACTCCCTTTGATTAACAAGATTATAAGTAAAACCAAAACGCTAAATATAAAAAGCATCCCCAATGACTTTAAAAGCTGTTTCGTTTGTATACTTCCTTTGGAATAGTCTTTGGAATCAGAGTTATGAAATAGAAACCGCATGTTGAAAATAAGTTTTTCTATTCTATTCAATTTTTGATAGACTTCAATTTTGCCTTTTGTTGATATCTCTAATCTGGCCTGAGAAGCTGTGTACATTAGGAATAGATGACCTGTCCGAAGAACATAGGTGAATATCCAAACTGGACTGACTAGATAGTATACCATCAAAGAAACAAGACAAGGTTTCTGAATTTCAAATCCAGGAAAGTCCGAAAGGAATTGGTTGAAGATGATTGCTGAAGCGATGGCGTTCAAGACTGCCAATTTCCACAGTCTAGGCCTTAGAAATTCATTGTTTCGGTGAATGTAAAAGGTAATGGTACTGACTACCCAAAAAGTCAAAAAAATCGACGTTGTTATAGGGTATCCAATGTTCATCTACGATGCTTAGCAACATGAATGACTGTATACTCTCCTTTTCAAGCTCTTATGGCGCAATTGGTTAGCGCGTTCGGCTGTTAACCGAAAGGTTGGTAGTTCGAGTCTACCTTGGAGCGTTGCTTTTTTCTTTTGTTAAAGCGCAATTTTGGATTTAATTTTATTATCTATTTATAAATAGTTTATTAATAAATTTCCTGTAGCTGTGTGCTCGTTAAAACTTTTCAAAGTAATTGAAGGTTCTTTAGTTGTAATTGACAGAGGTGAAATGCATCCCTTCCACCTTGCATGAAGAATACCTTGAGATGGCTCTGATTTTGTCTTGACATTAAATTTTGCCATAATTTTCCCTGAACTATCTTCGTTAAGATTAATGTCCCATCGCATGGTTTGACTATCATTATCAAATTGACCCGCAGGTTTGGATTGGGCCATTGTGACTCCACCGGATATTGGAATTGAAATGGAGAATTCAGACAGATCGTCATTTGAAACAATTTTTTCATATTTTAAGATAAAGAGTGTTTGATTATCTTCGCATTTCCATTGGTGCGTAATGACCAAAGGAAAAATTGAAAGAAGGGAATCAGAGTTTACTTTGTACTTTATAACGCTGAATGAATTTTCTACATTTTGGGGTAATACTTCAGCAATCCAAAACTTTTCTTCTTTGTTTATTATTCTAATGGATGAATTTAGAGGTTCGAAATCATAAATATCATCCATGTTTTCTATTGTAAATTTAAAAGACTCTGGCTGGTTCATATGAAAGAGAATTTCTCCACTTATAAACCCTGAAAATAGTTTTAATTGAGGATCAAGGGTGCCATGAATGGTTTCTATCTTGTTTATAGTGACGTCAATCTTTGGTTTTGAGAGACTTGAAGTGGATGGTTTCCTTTCAGATAAAGGAGAAAGAATAAATGAAGACCCAATTTCTGATGTGGGGGTTTCGTTATGTAGTTTATTGGATACAGATGATGCAGTTTCCAAATCTGAGGGTCTTCCAGGTTTCTTCCTTCGATCATGTTTTATAGTCTATTTTAATTGAAAATTATCGCTACTTTGGAAAGAAAAGGTTCTTTTAATGTTTGTACAACCTTTTGAATGTCTTCAGGGTTTTCAGCAATTCTTTCCTGTTGTAAATCAATTTTAAACTTTGTATTTCTAAATTTCCAATGTTGAAAATGATTTACTGAGTTAACGTTGATTGATTGTCATCATCGCTATCATTAAAATATCGACTCAATTCAGACAAAGCAACACTTTCAGAGGCTGCATCTTTTATTTTATTTTTCAATTCATCGTCATTCTGCTTTTCTTTGCTCGGCAGGTTTAAGCTTTTATTATGATTTTCTTTTGAAACTTCAACAGTTTCATTTTNTTTCTTTGGAAACTTCAACAGTTTCATTTTGGGCTGTTTTCTCGCTTTCAGAATCTTCATGAATGGCTTCATTGCTATTTGCAACTTCATTTCTCTTCAATTTATTTCCTTCTTCATTAGCTAATGCACCTGAAAAGAACCTTTCTTGTAACTGATTAGCAAACTTTTCCATATCGAGTTGGTGATCATAACTTTCTGCAGAAGTCTGAATTAGCAAAAGATCCTACTTAACTCTTGGAAATATTTATACTGATATTTGACTATTTAAAACGCCCAAAAATATCGTAGAGTAACCCAGGAAGTATTCGCGTATGTTGGACAGGACAGTCCTATCAATTTGTTCATAAATTCCAACAAAGTTCAAAGACTCACCAGACCATTTATTCTTAACAATTTGTAAATTTTCTTGAGCTAATTTATACTTTGGCTCAACAGTCTCTATGGTCTTCTTCTTTTTGAACACTTTTCCAACAATCTCATTATCATTCCTCAAAATGTCCATCTGCACTTGATACTAACCTCTTTAATGTTCATATGAGTTACTTTTGAAAACTTTGCTTTCTTTTCGTCATATTCTTTTATTACTTTTGGCAAATACACTTGATATTCTTTAAATTTTGCCATCAATTGATTTTCAACAATATTCTTTGCTGTCATTTCGTATAATTGATTCAATTTCGCCAAATATTCTTGCCTTCTCTTGCATTCATTGTCTATTTCTTCTTTTAAATTATTAAATAGAGGAGTTAGTGTGCTTTTGATTATATTAGAGATAGATTACAGTAAATGTTCATTATTCATCACTGGCATCTTTTTAGACAATCGCAACAGTGACTTTTCGTACGTTTCTTCTATTCCAATTCTATAATTTCTACATAAATATCCCACCTTTCTTTCAAAAAATCTTGCAATTCATCGGTTAATGTTTTGAAATATCTAAATCGTTCGTCTATAACTTCAAATGTATCCTTTGGTTGTAAATCCTCTCCTCTAATATATTTTATATTACTTTCGCTATATCAATATAACTGGTCATATGTTGATAAGTCCTGTCGGTGGCGAAGTTTTTATAGGTAGTTAATACTGGATTCATAGGAATATTACGCCATTCAGAAATATAAAAAGCGAAATATTTATTAAAGATATCAATTAATCATATTAGCATAATGAAAAATTCTCTTCTTCTATTACTGCCAACAGTTTCTTCTTGAATACGGCATAATCTTCGTGTTCTATGTCCCCCTCCTGATACTCAGGAATTCTATAAAGTTTCAATATAGAAAAACATGATTGAGAGGTGGGATAAGTTTTTTCAACACCTTGGTAATCTACAAATTTAATGATGAATTTGTTTTGAAGACTATAAGAAGCAGTAACAAAGAATAAGACTTTTGACCTTATTTCATTACTAGCCTCATGTATAACCTAAGTTATATCCAAATTTTTTGCATACTCTCCAAAAGTACTCAACCGAATTATCTTGAATATCACAGTCCTGATAGGTTGTGATGCGTTGCCACTTGTTAACATCTATTTCGAGTGGAGCTTTTAACGCGGTTTGAATTTCTGTCCATTTCAATTCTTTGTAGAGTGTTGGGCAATAACTTTTGAAAGATTTTTGAAGATTTTCAAATAAATGTTTATGGATCACTGAAGTCGCTCCCTGTTTTATCCAACGAAGATGCCTTTCAATTATTTCAAATTTGTTCGAGTCATTGACCTGAACATTGCCTCCATCATCTTCAAAAAACATATAGTAATCTTGTGGGGTTTCAATTGTTGATTTCATCATATTTTTAAGAGTTCGAGCAACAACTGGAAGTTCAGCATCCAAAACATCAAATGCATTATTTTCTTCGGATGTCAAGAATCTAACTAATGAAGGAGCCAAAGGATGGCTGAATGGTATTCCATATTTAAGACTCAAGGAAATAACAAAAGCCAAAAAATCTTCCATTCCTTGAGCCGAGTCTTCATTGAAAGTTAAGAACCCTCGCTTGAGTACAAGAATCGATCTCTTCACAAATTCCCGTTGAAGTTTTGATATTAAAGACCTAAATAAGAACGTTGAAAATAGAATACTTCGACAAACCACCATGATCAATACCATTTTCCCCGTACATTGTCACGTAAAGTAGAACTATCCCAGAATCAATTCTATAATCCTCTTCGTGCATCTTGTTCAAATAAGCGAAAATCGTATTGAATTCATGAAATGCATCATCAAACAAATGTTCGGCACGAACGGTCATCGGAATCAGGAACAAATATTCATCCAAAGAAACATCTAAAAAAGAAGGAAACGATTGCTCTTCATAAGACATAGAATTCGCGCCATTGTGTAAAGTTAGCAATGAATTAAGGTGATCACTCAGCTCGCTTACACTAATATCTACAGCTCCACTTCTTTCACGGCGATCTTGACTGACGGCGGCAGGTATGCTTGGTGCTAGAGACGAAATATTCGGTACGATTGCCGTGCTTCTCCTCACTCTAGTTTCTCTTTGCGCATTTCTATTATGACTATCACCTAAATTTTCTATATTTGTGGCGCCTGTATCAACTATTGTATTTTCAGTGGTGGGTGTATTTGTGGCCAGCAAAGAAATGTTAGGAACAACTGCAAAATTTGAGCGTCTTCTACTCTCCCTTGGCCTAATAATTGGCGGATTTTCAATTTCGTCACCTCTTGCTCGTGAGGGAGTACGATTCCTTTGGCGTGTTCTAGGAGGCGAGGGAGTTCTAGGCAAAACACTTGCTGATTGTCTACTAATGACCTGCTGTGCAATGAAATTTGACATATGTGCTGTAGATGTTATTCTTGAATTCTGTCTCGGCGGTGAATTTCTGATAATTCTATTCGAAACTGGAGAATTTGACTGAATAACTTGTCTTGGAGGCGACAGAGCCGGTAATGGCGTTAACATCCTTTGTTGAGCAATTCTTTCCAACACATTCCCGGCTAATGAATAGGCCTCGACATTCTGAGTTAGAATACGAGCTACTTCTAATTTTAATGTTGGCTTATCTTCAACTTGCACGAATTCAAATCCAGACTCCGTCATGTCCAAACATTTTATTACTGAATCCAATTCAGTTTTCAGAGTACATAGAGTAATGTACCTCCTATTTTCTTTATACTCAATGCTTAGTATGTATTCATGCTCCAATAGAGCAAGATGGCCACTTTGGTGGTCTATACCAAGAAAATATTCATTATCGTCAACAGAGACTTGCAAACTTACGTGCTTCAAATCGACATCGGATAATCTCATTAACCACTCAAAATTAACACTATCGTTTTGTAACTCATCTGCCACCAAATTCAAAGATCCTTGATTTTTGACCCCAAGATAACTTGACGAGAAGTCACCAGAGCGGGATCTTAAAAGAACTATTTCTTCAAGTGCAAAAGCCCAAGAGAAGAAAAGAAAGTACAGCAAATTCTTCATTGTCTGACCAGGGTGACAGGTGGCACTCTACACGTGTACAAGGGTGGAAGTGTTTATGTCACCAACATTGGATGCATCATTATCGTCAATATTTCATTATATATACTACGGTAAGGTGAAATTATAAGGTGTTTAGCAATTGTGCAAGTGGTTAATTCTAATTATGATTGTATTATGCAAAAACTATACAAACAATAGTTTTAGAGACACTTATCACAAGCGTTAGTGGTTTAGTGGTAAAATTAGCCCCTGCCACGGGTTAGCCCCGAGTTCGATTCTCGGCTAACGCAATGTTTTATTAAAAATATATCTTAAAATTGTTTTATTTGGGCAATAGAGATAATATATCTTGCAAGGTAAGTTTGTTGATATTTTTGAAAGAATGTTCTTTTGGTTTGGCGTGTAAATCAATATCATTTGTTTCGTACGAGCAATCACCATGTTTAGGCACTACAAAACACGAGTAAGCGTATCCTATTAGTGATGCAATTTGCTCCTTTCGATTGGATATCTTTAAAATGAACTTTTTAAGATTCAAAATCAAAATTACTTGAAGGAGTGGATTCATATCATCGTTGTCTATTTTGTGTCGTAATCCAAGTACAAACTTTAGTACCACCTGCATATTAATATTTGGGTCGATTCTCAGCATATGTATCAAGAATTCAACAATATTATGGGTCGATTCAGGGAGAAAAAGGTCAGATATATTCTCCAACATCAGATTGAGACAAGGATCTATAATATAATAGCTAGCCTCGTGGTTTCTTATAATGAAATCTAGTGCATCAATAATCTTTTTGGTTTCATTGGGGCATTTTGTTTCAAATGCATCCTTCAAAATTTGCAAGACATCACTCTAAATCTAAATATTGAGATATCATTTACAAAATCTTCGTGTTTTTTAGAATTTGGATTGTATTTTCTTGATAGTTGAAGCATTATCCAAAATATTACATGCAAAATAAAATAAAGGAAACCAGTTGGAGAAGGATCAAAAACATTTTTTGGCAATGAGATCCAGCATTGAATGATTGTTGAAATGATTAGCTTCTTTTCTTTTAAAGACTCACATTCTATTCCCTCTGAAAATATAAATCTTTTTTTACCTGAAGAAGAGTTTCCAATAAACTAATATTTGTATTCACGGGTATAAAGTTTTCCAGCAAGATCCTGTTGCCGCTTAGAAATGTGTTTAAGGAAGCAAGAATATTCAAGTAAGTCGTTGGGATTATGTTACAATCAGTGTAGCAAATAACTAAAAGCAAATGAAGCAGGCGATAGTTGTCTTTCGCGCCAAACTTTACGCAATTCTTTTTTACTTTCAACTTTAGTTTTACGTTTATGCAATTAATTAATTTATGAAACAGACATTCTGACAAAGGTTCTTTTTCGTACACCAGGGATAGACACTCTTTAGTAACACCAATAAGAAAATCAAAAGTTTGTTCAGGATCGTTTTTGGAAATTATATCAAGAACATCAAATAATCTTTCCTTTTCCTCGTGATTCTATTAAAAAAAGTTACATAAACTTACTGAATTGCGATATGTTCTTTGAAAGTAATCATGAAGAACAGTTGAAGAGTTTAAAGAAAGTCTTTTAAACAAATCTTCACTTGAACTTGAATTAAATTTATTAAAGAGAATCTATTAGATATTTAAATTACGAATACCACTTTTATTTCTTCAATTTCAGCGCTTTTGTCTAAATGAATGTGAATGAATAATTGGGGATAAAAGGGTAAAAATGAACGGGGGTCTTTATTCAAATAATGCTTCAGTACAACGGCAAGATTATTTGAATTATTTATAACAGAGATTTGTTGATTTCTTGACTTTAGAAAATTGAAAAATTGGTAAGAGACATCCGTATCGTCGGAAAAATCTGATAAATCCTTGACTAAAATATCTTTTAGCATCCATCTTATAAAATCAATTGAATAGAGCGAATCAAAGCACTTGTATGCAATGTAATCATTTATTGGAAGAATGGTCAACAAAATGTCAAATATTTCATTAAATGTAATTAAATTATTAAGAGTAAATGTACGAATGAATTCAATTAAACTATCAATGAAATGGATGTTGTCTAAAGTAAAGGAAACAACGTAGAATAAAATCTTTTTGTGAAGAATGTTTGATTCCTTTAAGTAGTGTAGACAAGGAAATATGAGATTTAACGCCCATTCTAATCCTTTGTAATTGTATTTGCTTAAACAATCTAAACAATTGATTCCTTCAAGTAAGAAATCAGAAATAAAAATGTCAATGTTTTCACAAGAATTTAAAAACACGAATGGATTGCTAATGGGATGATCAAATATCTTTTCTATTAAACATTCAGATTTAGAGAAATGATAAAATGCTACTTTTAAACGAGGGATAAGATTACCAAAGAATATAAGATTGCCAAAATCATATTTGGGCGGCAAAGGAGTCTCATCATTTGTATTGAAAAGTTTATTGCAACTTTGAATGACTTTTGACCTTTTTGTGCCTGAAAAGAAATCAATAATATAATTTAGTAAAAATTGATTCCTTTCATTTTCAATGCTAATCAATGAAGGAAATTAATTGTACTTGTAAGTCAAAACAGTGCAAAGCTCAAGCATAGTCTTTGGATAACGCAGAAAGAGCCAAAATAAACCTTCATGATTTTTGAATTCCTAAAAGACCCAAATTGTAGTAAATTACCAAATCAAGGGCTAAATCTAAAACTTGTTTATTTATTTCAACAATATCAGGAAATGCCAAACATGTTTGCATAATTTCTCCTTTGAATCCTTTTGATTTTAAAAATTGAAATATTTTCCTATAAAATTTATTTTCATTGATTTTCAATAGCAATAATACCACACAATTAAGAAATTGAAAATAACTTTCAGATTCTGTTTCAATGAGAATATTATCTATGCAAATACACTTCAAGATTTCTTCATTGTTTTCTAAAAACCAATCAATGAAGATTTTATTTTGAAATAATAATTTAAAGAATTGAAATGTTTCTTCCAACCGCAAGACTAAAAACTGTTTAAAATTAATAAACACTTCATTCATTAATTCTCTTGTGGAATTTAATGCAATCAAATATGAGACTATTGGATTATTTTTTAAGATTTCAAGCTTAAAAATTGAATTAATTATATCACTTTTATTTATCCATGATGATCCTGGATACTTTAAAAGACAAACCAATAAGAGAACATGCTCAGCCACACAAACCTTAAATTTTGGAGCAATTTTATTCAAAATCTCTAAATTAACAAAATTTTCACTTGCTTTATCAATCAAAATGTTTAAATAGATTGATTTATGATTTCCAGATAAAGTTTTGAAAGATGTCAAATCTTTATCCGTTGGATCATTTTTACCAAAAATAACTTGGCACAAAGAATTAACCTTCTTGTAATTCGAAGAATTTACAAACAAGTCTTCAAAACTGATTTCATTGTTTGCAGAAAATGTCTTTGTTAATTCCCGAAACGAATTCAATAAATCAAAGCACAACTCAAAAATCTGTTCATTTAATTTTGAAAAGAATATAAAGAGACAATTCATTTCAATTTTAGCTTTCAACTTTATAAATTTCCTTTGGGAAGTATTGGTAACTCCCAATTTCAACCAGATCAAAAACAAGTTTTTTATAAACAACAAATAAGTCTTTAAACTGTTTTCTTCAATGTCTTCAGAAATACAATTAATGAAAGCATTGATAATTTTAAGCCTTGACTGTGGGTCTTCAATAAACAATCTCTTCACCGCCAAACAACTTTCTAATGAAATTTCATCAATCGCATTTATTATTTCTTTGCCAATGAAATCATTCCCGTAATGAAATTCTGGTAAAGGAAAGAGATCGAAAATCTGCAATGCTCCTTTAAATAGAACCAATTTTAATTTATTATCTTCTTCTATTTTTATAATATTATTAGTTCGATTGATCACATTGCAAATTGGATTTATTGGAGTTCTCCACAAGAATCCAGTGCTATAATAAACCAACTTTTCATTGTCAAACCATCTTGGAAAACTGGGCCAAATCATTCCATTCATCAAGTCTTTCATTGCTGATACAGTTGTTAAATTATCTTCAAACACATCAATAATTGTATTTCTACATCCAACTTTACATTCCCCAATACTTTCTACACACAATCTCAAAACTTCAGCAATCAATTCGGTTTGACTGTCAAGAAGTCTTTTTATTGAATTCCCGAAAGTTTCATTATCTTTTATAAAAGCGTGCTCAGAAAACTCATAATCCGGATTGATCAGCATCTTTAAAGTACGAACAGCTATAATACCAAAAACAACATCATTTTTCTTTATTTTCTGCAATAGAAATGGAAATATTTTATCATTTACATATTCCAAGCTTTATTAAAGAAATAATATTTCTTACTCGACGGAAGCAATAGAAATTACAATTTGCACAAATGTGTCAATATAATCCACTCCGATAAAGCACTTTTCTGATTGAATAACGTGTTTATCTAAAATATCCTTAATTATATCCAGATTATCAATTGGTTCTGATAAGTAGGCCATCAAAGTGGACCCCGATTCCTCTTGAAATTCCCTAACGACATCAACGTCCCCATGAAAATACGACGTTCTCAAAAAGCAAAGCAAACATTCTAGATTGACATTCTCATGCAATTCCTCAATAGCTTTCGTAATAACACGTTTTTTAAGAAATGCCAAACCTTTTCCTTCCAAGCACATTCTAGAATATAATAGGGATAACAAAAATAAAACGTCTTTATCACCTTGCTCATACAATAATTCAACTTTCTTAATGACGTTTTGAAGGATGGCAAAAACATCATTTTCAAATTGATGAGAAAATCCCTTCTTTTCAAGTAATGAAAAAGAAAATTGAGAACAAATGTGTTCGATTGCTTGCAAAAAAGCAAGCTTTAAATATCTATTGGTTGATTTCTCGATTAGTGACAAATAGAAACCCAAGTACAAATCTAAATGCCTCAATTCTTCTTCGCTGTTGATCTAAAAAATAGCCAAACAATTTTCTTACATTAAATCTTAATCTGCAAATAATGCTTAACATCGTTGTCATTTGTTCGTTATTAAGTGCTTTCTTTGAAAGAAGGTCAAATATGTACGCCTTGCTAAATCTAATATATCAAGGACAATGTTACAGGTCAAAAGATACATCACTCAATATTATTGAAAGCCTTAGGGGAATTTGAAATCTAAAATATCTCTCAAATGGATAAGGAACTTTTCTTTCTGCAGCAAATTATAGCTTTACTTGAAATAGTCATTTTCTGCAAATTCAAATGCCATTTCTATAATTACATTGGATTTTAGTAGCGACAGACTTAAATCTTCCTCTACGAATCTCGTTATTGCATGAGTGAGAATGTCAAGCAACCCGAGTATGTAATAGAGATTCTAGCCTTAATGAAATGTAAATGTACTTACATGAATCTCATGATATTTCACCATCCCATGCACCTCTAATCTGTTGTGGAAACTAGATACTCGTTTTTGTAATTCCTCTTTTCTTTCATTTATGGGAATTATGGAGATGATTGTATTCACAAAAACTGGTATGAATGTCCTATCCATGTTGCTAATAAACTTCACGATGCATTTATGAAAAGGGCTTCCAATTGGAAAATCATCCGATATCAATCTTAACTAACTTTGCTATTTACTTGATATTTCAAATCCAAAGATAGTGGATGCAAATATTCCGCCATATTGTCCAGCCAATCGCTTAAACAGAAGCCAATCAAATTCACATTGGTTTGATTTTCCATTTTGAACAACTCTTCCGATAAAACCTCTAATTCTTTTTTCAACTTCATCGCCATCATATAGTCCTCTATTTTAACCGCTTCTGTTTTCCGTTGATTTAGCTCTTTCATTTTTGTTTGAAGCCTTTTAATCCCATTTTTAACTTCATCGTCAATAACTGACTTGCGGATAAAGTCACCCGAATACATGTTTACTATTTTGGCTTTAATGATATTTTGTCAACAAATCGCATGGGCAACTTAACTCAAAATTTCTAAACTATGGACGAAATTTATTATCTGGAAAATAGCGGCTTATTTGTTATCTTGAATAATAAGAGTAATGATTTGTTTGAATATCGATAGATGCTGTTCGTTGTCGTGAACTGAACATCATTGGATACAAAATATCGGGCGTATCACTTCAAAATCATACAGAAAACGAAAAAATCGAAGAAGAAGAGTTTATAGAAGAAGACGTGAAGGTTCCATTATTTCTCACCAACTGGGAGGTGAACTATTTAGTGTACAATTGCAAATGGAAAGTATTTAAAGTCATTCAAAATTTTGACTTCACAGAGACAAAAGAATATGAAATGTATTTATCCAATACAAAGTCCATCGAAGCGCAAAGACGCATTCACAAGAAAAAAGAAGCAATGAGCAAATATGGCCAGATAATGCAAGAAGATGAGAATCTACTAAATATAATAATGTCTTCAATTAAATGCCAATTAGATCATATCCCAGAATATATTCAATTGGAAAAAGAAGAATTGACCAAGATGAATACACCATTTGAGCTTGCCGATAGTCCGTTCCATCCTGAAAATAGAAATGAAAGCATCAAATACAAAGTATTTCATGACCTCATTATCAAGAACTATTATGTAATGGAAGGTTTCAAGTTTGGAGGAGATTTCCTGGTTTACCATCAAATGCCTTGGAAATGCCATTCAGAATGGATTGTATCCGTTTCCAATGGACTGGACTTTATAAGACCACAACAGATAGTTGCAAATACTAGATTGGCTAATAACGCAAACAAAAAGTGGATTGTAGCAAAAGTTGACGAAAATGATGTGATTAGTTTCATGAAACTTGAATTTTGGAATGTAAAAGAAAGAAAAAAGTAAATTAATTTTAAAAACAACTAAAAAATGTTTAATAAATACATTTCTTTTAAGCGAGTACTTTGCGAATGGTGTCTTTCTGTATATCCGTTAACGACGATGGAAATTGGACATTAAAATGTATCACTAAATTGCCTTTTTGATTGGGATTTTTTTGATTAGGCATGCCTGCATTGGCATAGGTCATAGTTTGGCCGGGTTGCGTTACGTTAACATTTGATATGTTGGCAGTCCTTCCGTCGACAGTTGTTATTGGCTTCGTAAACCCTGTTAATGCCTCTGATAATGAAAGTGTGATATTCATGTGAAGATCATGTCCTTCTCTCTTGAAAACAGGATGGGGCTTTTCTTCAATAACGAACTCAATAGCTTGAGCGTTCCCTGGTGAAATTTCATCTCCTTCTCCTTCAAATCGGACTTTAGTTCCAGATTTCCAGCCCGGCTTTATGTCAATTTGAAGTATTTTCTCTAAAGTGCTTGGCCTGCCAGTTGCATCAAATACTTTACGAGTCTACTTTTTTTGTTGCTGTTTCACTTACCACTTTCATCTTTTTTGAAGCACCTGTGTATAGCTCTTCCAAACTAACCTGAATATGTTTTTGTACTGCTGGCGCTTTCTTTGGCTTTGAGCTTCTACCACCGCCAAACCCAAATGGTGATCCTCCAAAGTCGTCATCAACATCCATAAAGCTACTACCGCCTCCAAAACCACCACCAAAGAATTGCTCAAAAATAAAATCTGCTGAATGAGGTCGGAAACCACCACCTCCAAAAGAAAATCCTTGGGGAAAACCACGACCACCAGCGCCTGGTGGTGGGCCTCCTGAATTCTTTAATCCTTCTTCTCCGAACTGATCGTATATTTGCCTTTTGTTTTTGTCAATGAGAACTTCATAGGCTTCTGCTAGCTCTTTAAATTTCTTATCTGCCAATTCCTTGGAGTCGGGATTTCGATCTGGATGCCATTTAAGGGCCAGTTTGCGATAAGCCTTTTTTATTGCGTCTTCATCTGCGTCTTTGGGAATTCCGAGAATAGCATAATAGTCTTTGCCCATTTTACAATGTTTGCTAGAAGTTTCTGTCTAAGCCTCAATTATCTGGGTTGAAGCACTTCTAGAATGTTGTACAAACTACTAGAAAATGATTAAAATAAAAATTATTGGTAATCAGTATGCATAATGTGAAGCCTACTCATACTGAAATCATACACTAATGTTTTCAATTAAACAATATCGTTACCCCAAAGTAAGAATATGAAATATATTTTATTTTGCTTGAATTGAAATTGGCAGTTTGTTTAATTTCAATTGACCCTGGTGCACGGATGGCATCAAATCGTTTAATACGCCGTCTATACTCTACGAAAACATTTGAATTCAAGTTAGGAGAACCATTTATTACTCATAAATGCGATCCACCACCTCCAGTTGCAAAAGCAACCAAAGAGCAATTGATGAATATGTATCGCCAGATGGTTGTAATCCGCCGAATGGAAACAGCAGCCGATAATCTTTACAAGAGTAAAATGATTAGAGGATTTTGCCATCTGGCAATAGGCCAGGAAGCAGTGCCTGTGGGGATGGAAGCAGCAATAACTTCAGACGACAAGATTATTACAGCCTACAGATGTCATGGATTTACCTACACAAGAGGTGGTTCAGTTTTTTCTATCCTCGCTGAGCTTATGGTATGGTTTATCTTAAAGATTGATAGGGTCGTAAAGATGGAATAGCAAAGGGGAAAGGCGGGTCCATGCATATGTTTGCAAACAACTTTTATGGAGGAAATGGAATTGTTGGAGCCCAAGTATATAACTAATCTTAACGTGAACAAGGTACCAGTGGGAGCAGGACTAGCGCTCGCCCAAAAATATATGAATCAAAAGAATGTAACATTTTCATTGTACGGGGATGGTGCATCAAATCAAGGACAAGTTTTTGAGGCTTTTAATATGGCTAAATTATGGAATTTGCCGTGTATTTTTGTATGCGAGAACAATAAATATGGCATGGGAACAGCGATGCAGAGATCTTCAGCCTCAACTGATTATTATGCCAGAGGTGATTACATCCCGGGAATAAAAGTAAAATGCTTTTTAAAAAGCAAAAAGGTTAACGGTATGAATGTGCTAGCAGTTCGTGAAGCTTGTAGTTTCGCCAAACAATGGGCATTGAGTGGAAAAGGCCCTTTGGTAATGGAAATCAACACATATCGCTATGGTGGACACTCTATGTCTGACCCAGGAACAACATACCGGACAAGAGAGGAGATTCAACAAATGAGGAGCCTAAATGACCCAATAACTGGATTAAAAAAGATTATTTTAGACAACTCGGTTGCTTTAGAAGAAGAATTAAAAGTAAATATTTTATAGCAGAAAGATTAGGCTATTGACAAGGAAGCGAGAGTAGAAGTTGAAGAAGCAGTTCAAAAGGCTACGGAAAGTCCACAACCGCCAATGGAAGAATATTG
Source organism: Rozella allomycis CSF55 (assembly GCA_000442015.1). Classification (NCBI taxonomy): domain Eukaryota; kingdom Fungi; phylum Rozellomycota; genus Rozella; species Rozella allomycis. The sequence goes on along the minus strand of KE560790.1, from coordinate 2,709 downwards.
GTCAAATGTTTATGCAAAAGGCAGTGAAGTACCATCTTTAAGAGGTTGTTCTATTGAGGATACTCACTTTTATTAAAGACAATTCGCCACCAACTTTTATTTAATTCATTCTTGCTTTTCTTTAGATGCGTAATATCGTTCAAGGTCTTTGAAAAATGTTTTAGCCTCTTCAAACATGGCTTGAATATTGTATCTGCTCTTAATTCCAGTTTTTATTGCAGAGAATTCTTCAGACTCTTGCAATTCAGATTTTAGCAAGGTGGAACCTTTGTGATACTCATTATCTCGTTTCTTCAATTCTTCATCCTCATTTACCGCTGCCCTTAAATAACTTGAGGTTATCAATCTTGCGTAGGTATTATTGGACTTTTGGATTAGTTCATCAACTAATTCAGTTTCAGTCTTTTCATTTCTATAATCGATAACTGAAAGAAAAATAAAAATTACAAAAAAGCAAAACGATCTAAGCTTAGCCATTTTCTCAAACTGTGTCATGTATTCATCTTGAAATATTTCTGACAACTCCGAATCACCATATCCGAAATAATGTGACACCAAATCACTGATGTAAAATATTCCAAACAACACAACTGCATAGCCTCTCCATCCAGCACTTTGGCGTGAGCTTGTAGATAATCCCAGAGTAACAAGAGCGAATAAATATGTAAATGTTATTGAAGGGAGCAAATAATAAAAATAATCGCTTTCTTCACTGCAAAATTTACAATTCAATAAAGTGGTTTCTCCCCAATTATTATAGACTCTTCTATTGCTATGATATTTAAAAAATGATAAGATATCCACCAGACGCAAAAAATCGGGATGTTGAGAGTCAGCTTCCAAATTATTGGGTAAACTTGAATCCATTTGGCTTTGCTCTTTTAAATAGGTTCTAACAGCACTACGGAATGAAAACATTGGAGAATTTATTGGCACGTTAAGCTGCCGATAGAAATTGGGATATTGATAAACCAGTGCTACGTAACCGAAATAAACAGCAGTCATTAGCGAAACAACTCGTGTAAACTTTTCCCACTTGTTTCTTTCAAGTTTTAAGCTTGGAGATTTCTTCTTAAAGTATTTTATGACTTGGCTTAGGATCCATGGCAAAACCAAGTAGAAAAGGAACTTCAACAACTCCAGTGAAATCATGAAATTTCAGAATTACTTGATGATGGACAATAGTATCATTTTTAGTATAGATTAACAAAAACTTGAATAATTCTAATTCGCATTTAATTATGCATTTTTTATTAAATATTAATCCCTTTGCCAGAAAAGTGATAAAATCGCAAACCCTAAGGAAAAGTCTTCAACATCAGAATCATTTCCATTGCCAGAATTCCTTTCGGTAAAAACAATTTTAAGATTTGGCCTTTGCTGATTAAATAATTCTTTCAATTCCTTATAGGGTTCATCTTCATCACCTTCAATTTCGAGAAGAGTAAGTTTCGATTTGATTATACTTTGAGAAAATTTATCTAGAGAATCATCTAAGTACCTATTTTGAGTTAATCTCAAAGTCTTCAATTTGGATTTCGACAAGGCGATGTAAAATTCATCATTATATTCAATATCGTTTTCTTTTATATTTAAATACTGCAAATTAGGCATTGCTTTCATTAGAATAGCAACATCTTTCACTTGAATTCCTGATTTCGCTATATCAAGATGTTCCAAAGGAACATCAAAGGAGAATCCAAATCTAATTAGATCGACGCTTAGGTGTATAAGGTTTGACGAAAAATCAACGCGGTGAAGATTAGAAAATCTAACCATGTCCATAATCAACCACCAGTTTATGGCGTTTTGACCATCATGGTCAATGCCCCGTAAGCTTAAGCGCTTCAAATTATTTCTCGCTGGGCCTGAGAAAATAGGAAGCAATGCATTTCGCTGGATATAATTATCTGATAAATCTAAAGACTCGACTTTAGAATTGTCTAAATATCTTGTAAACTCTTCAGAATCAAGATTTGAAATATTGTTATCAGACAAGTCTACATGAGTTATTTCTGATCGAGATTCGGATATTGATTTAATTAACTCTACTTCACAAGAAACCGCACAATTTGTGACGGAAATATGTCTCAACGTTTTCTTTTTACTCACAAACGCCGGTATTAAAAGGCACATTTCTTTTGAGGCGATTTTGGTAATTCTTAAAGATATCAAATTTACATTGTTTCCGCTTAAGATGTTCAGCGCGTTTTTAAAACGCTCTTCACTGCCAAGCTTTTCAAAATCTAGGAGCACATCGATTTTAAGGAGCACTTTGTTTATAGATAAATAGCGGAGTAGCAAATCAAAATCTTCAAAAGAATGAATAAGATTAAAGACTAAAAATCCGATGTGTTCTGTTTGCAAGAGTATATTCTCGTTGACTTTTAACACAACGGTGCGTCCATCATTATCAATTTTTAATACTTGACTTAAATCTTTCTCGTTTGGATAAATTTTTCGTAAATAATCATCGAAATCTTTAATTAACTGACGATGTAGTTGTGAATGGACTCTTCCAAATCGGAACACATCTTGAATAGGAACTCGTTCGGCAACCTTGAAAAGAATTTCATTCGGTAATGTTAGTATAGATATCTGATTTGCTAATATGAAACTCAGGACGTTTCCTATAAGCAAAATGCTAATAAACATCGAAAAAATATTACCAGATTAGGAAATTACCAAAATCTGACACATATTTCTATC